>PTXO01000044.1:10085-63613 GCA_003020785.1 Hanseniaspora gamundiae
AGCAACGGCAGCAGCAACGGCAGCAGCAACGGCAATGCGACAAAAGAATCGGCAGTTACTCCAACTACAAACGTGCACCAGGGATTGGGAAATCCAGTGAACATTGGTATAAATAGTCCATTTCAACCAAAATAGTTAACTACACATGTATACGTATATATATGTACATAATATACAGAAGCATTCTATAATTGGGTTCTAAAGTACACAATTGCTGCAAACAACGTCCAGTAGAAAGCCCATAGACGGTTTTTCATGACAAAAGAGTTGAAAAAAACCATTATTCCGTAAACGTAGTAGACGTGTTTGATGTCGAATAGGTAGTCCAACGCATAGAAAAGAGCAAAATTCACTGTTGCCAAGACTGCCGTCAGCAATTTCTCGTCGGGTCTTTTCTTGACCTTCATCATCTTGCTGATCTTCTCTTGTAATGCGTCCGTCATGGCGGCTCTGCTGAATTTGTTCAATACTTGTTTTTCACATTTTTGCTTCATCTTTGCGGTGTCTGCGGATAGCAAACACACCAACAGATATTTGGTCCAGTCATCCACAGTAGGCTCTGCCAACCAACCAGTTTCGTCGTGCTCCACAGTCTCTCTAGGCCCACCGTTGTTACATGCCAACACAGGCGTTCCCAAGTTCATGCTCTCAATCGGAACAATACCGAAATGCTCAAACGAAGGGGTGTACAACAGACACTTGGACTTGGTAATCAACAAGTTTTTTAACGACGTAGAAATCGATGTCAAAAACACGACATCCAAATCTTCGATCCCGTGGTTCAACTTTGGAAGACGGCTCTTTGAAAAACTGTTGTAATGCATAGTCTCAAAGTTTAGATGCAACTTTTTGCAAAGCGTTTCCAATTCGATCAAGTACTCCACGTTTTCAAGAACTCTGTTGTCATAGCCACCTGCGACGATTAGCTTGGTTTTGTTCTTTCTGGACTCTCCTAGACACTCTTTGGCATTTTTGAAAGACTCAATGGCCAACTCAATATCCTTCTTACGCTCAAATCTGTTGACACTCAACAAGTACTCAATATCGTTCTCCTTGTTTTTCAAATAGCCATCAAAGAA
Source organism: Hanseniaspora gamundiae (assembly GCA_003020785.1). Taxonomy (NCBI): domain Eukaryota; kingdom Fungi; phylum Ascomycota; class Saccharomycetes; order Saccharomycodales; family Saccharomycodaceae; genus Hanseniaspora; species Hanseniaspora gamundiae. The sequence goes on from PTXO01000044.1 coordinate 11,165, forward strand.
CTTTTTATCCAAAGAGGTGATACTCTTATACACGTTGACTCCAGTCTCCACACACGGGTAAAGAACTTCGACTTCTGCGATTTTATCACCCAAGTTTCTGTACGTTTTATGGAAAACGCTTTTGGTGAAGTTGGAGTTGACAAATAGACCATCTGCTAGCCCAGTGGTGTACTGCTCGATCCAGTTGAACGGATACCTGTAGATTTTCTTCATCAAGCCCCCCTCCTGGGCCAATAGTTGATCTGGAAAGTGGCAATAGAATAAGACTTTCGGCTTACAGCTCTGCAATAGGGTCAACGATGTGCTCAATTGATCCACAAACACCAAGTCGTACTTCTTGATTTCTTTGGATCTCATCAACGATATAGTCAACCATAGTTGTCTCAACGTGGCACACGCTATGGAAAACTTCCCAGCAACGTTCGTAGGCAAAGAGTCTCCGATAACTTCAACTGGGATTTCCCCGCTCTTGATCTCTTCAAAGCAATGGTCCATGTCACAGTGACTCGTGTAAATGGTCACAGAGTGCCCTTGGCTTTTCAGCCCTAGCGCACAGTCAACAACTAGTCTTTCTGCACCTCCGATCCCTAAATCAGGATGCATGAATGCAATGTTCAACGGTTGTAATAATTCTGCCATAGCTGCGTGTATGTCTGTCCTTTGGTGTTTTCTTTTTTTGTTGTATTGACTGTGGGTTGCAGAAGTCTAACAAGTTTATATATCGGTAATCATCACAACTTTCCAGCCACACACAACTATCGCCCCCGGATGAACTAAATTAAAAAAAGCGACGGTGTGCTTTTGTTTTTTTGTTTTCAGTCGCAATGCGTCACGCCTTGGTAGACACCGAATTAGAAGCTACTGAAGAGCCAAAGCCCCCTCATTTTAAGAGCACCGAGGATGCTGCTGACTAAACCCATTGTTAGACAGTTGCACCGTTCATCGGTTCTATTATCAAAGGGTGGTGGGAAATCCACACTGAATCAAAGGCTACAAGACTTACACGACCAAAACACAGTTGACGACAATGATCCTCTAGTGCAAATACAAAAGCGTTTAGACAAAGACGAATTTGTAAACAAATACCGCAAGGAGATTGAGTTTGTGAAAGTCTCCAAGATTGCTAATAAGGAAGTGAGAGACACAAGTCTTGCCGAGCCCTGGGACGGCAATGAAGCTCTACACGACACGTCCCTCAGAATGATTCTGGACAAGGTTGGCTCAGAAAAGAACAAAAACGATGCAATACACTCCAACACGGCGTTCAAATCAAAGACGTTGGACTTGTCGACTCCTAAAAAAAGACCGGTATCCAAGCAGCAACGACTAGAGACTGCCCAGGATCGTGTTTTGGATTACAAGATGAACAAGAACGTTGATGAGAAGGAAGCCAGCAAATTTAGGAAACTATATGCCGAGAAGTTCACGCCGATTGGCTCGTTTGAGAAAATCAAATCCATCGCAGATGCAAGGATCGAAGAGAGCATGCGAAACAATGGATTTGCAGGACTAGAAAAGCTGAGAGGCAAAAAAATCGATATGCAAATCAGCAACCCGTATGTGGATAGAACAGAGCACCACTTGAACAGCATGCTTGTTCAGCAAAACATAGTGCCTCCTTGGATCGAAAAACAGAGCAGCGTAAACTCACAAATACAAGCCATGAGGCATAGCAGCATACACAGTTTCAAAGTGAGTTTGGAACGTGCTTTTCGCAAAGACCCGCATGTGAATGAGGACTTCAAAAGAATGGTTTTCAATGAGTGGAAAACGATCAACGGTGTGATGGTCGACTCCAAAATCACATCTGCAAACTCTTCCCTAAGGTCTTACAATCTACAGGCACCCTTGTCTACTCAGAAATTCTATCTTCAACCGGAAAAAGAGTACAACAGAATATACGATGCAGTGGACATAAACAAGGAGTACGCGCTCCATCAAACATCTTTGGTGAAACCTTCCCCGTCAACTCCACAAAAAAGAGGTCTTTTCTCTAATTTCTTCAAACTGTGGTAGCCGAAGCAAAGCAAACAGAATAGAAATTAAATAGAATAAATAATTATAAGCGTTATCTACATAGGAGAGACTTCTTTTCTGTTTTTTCTATAGAATCTTGTGTTATTTGGGGCAAAACCTCCGTTACCGAATAAAGCCCATTCCGGGGTTTTATCAATATAATCCAAATGGGTGAAAGATTTTCCAGAGTGCAACAACTCAAAAAACTTATCGAAATCAATGTGGGTGTGCCACTCCTCGTTGATGTAGAACTTCTTACTTGCAAGAAGAATACAGTTGGAGTGTGCGTGCTCAGCAGCAATACCATACGCCAAACCACGGCTGTTCAACTCAGCTTCCAGAGCAGTAACAAATTTGACACATTCTTCGTAGAAGGGGATGTTTTGCATGGTCAATGGATTACCGTTCCCGTCCGAAGACCCACAGAAAGTAGCACCTTTCACTTCAATGAAACAGGGCATACCTTTGGCAACCAGGTCAGCATAAGCAGAGACCAGATCCATGTTGAAACCTTTGACCAAGGTCATTCTGAAAACCGTTCTTTGATGAGATTGCACTGTCTTCAAAATTTCCAAGCACTCCAGCATTCTTTCCCAAAAATCCTTGTATAGAGGTCTGTCCACTTTTTTCAATTCAGCCTTGGTTGGCGCATCAATGGAGACGTACAGCTGCGTGACCTTTTTCATGTCTCTAAGTTGCTGTGGGTGCTGAGCGTTACACACCAAAAAACTGGAAATGTTCTTCCCATGTAGCAAGTCAACAAATCTGTTGATGTGGGGGTACATGATCGGCTCCCCAACCAAAGACAACGCACAGTGGCGGACCTCAAAGGCTTTTTGGAACCTCTCAGCAATCACACCCGGAACACCTCTCAACTGCTTGATTTTACTGTAATGGCCTTTCAAACCTTCTTCTAGGATATACTCAGGCTCATCAACTTCCCATCTCCAGTTCTTACTGACAGGATTGGTACCGTGTCTCCAACAGAAGACACATTTGGAGGAGCAAGCCAAAGACGGGGTCAATTCCATACATCTGGAGGACACAATGTTGAACAAGGACTGTTTGTAACAAGAACCTCTCCCTCTCAAATCGTTCTTGGTCCATCTACAGATCTTCACACCCGAGTGACTACCCACGATAACGTACCCCTGTTTGGTCAAGTTCTTGTATGTGGGAGAGTCCTTGGCCACCATTTTTTTGGTCATGGTATCCAGCTCTTCCGACTTACCGATGTCCTCTAAGTCAACAACCGGCTCTTGATCATCGTTGTCGTCTTCAGCCTCGTCGTATTGGTACAGAATAGGTTGGTCATCCTTCAACGTTTCACCTAGTAGATCAGCCCACTCCTCGATCTTGCCCCAGGCGTCGTGCTTCGTACAGTATTGGCCCAAGGGATAGATACTTCTACCTCCCAATTTGGCCAAGAGCAAATCTAGTTGCTTACCTTGGTAACAGAACTTTTCGGGCCACGTCTCGCTGTCACCCAAACCTAACACAGAAAACCCGACCAGCTTTCTCAAAGGAAACTTGTCGATTCTGAAATCGTTCGATATTTCGTCTAGTGCTTGAATTGTCACGTCCAGAGGAGAGTCAGAGTCGTATGAAGGGGCCACCAGTATGTAGATGGCATTTTCCGGAACAGTGACAAAGTAGTCCTCGATGTCGTCGATTTCGTCAATGTGGATTTGAATAGGATTTTTCTTCAGTTCATTAGGATACAAAAACTCCAGTCTTCCAGCAACAGACATAGCTGCTCTTTCGGAGGCACCTTGTAGAGTACTGAAAAAAATGTATATTTGAGCATTCAGCAATTCTTCCTTGGACACAGTTAATGCCTTGGAGATCGGTGGTTTGTTTGATGTGATCACTCTATGAGTTTTTTTGGCTGCCGTCAATGGAACACTCTTAGGAGTGTCCGATTTGGCCTTTGATGTTGGTTTTTTGAATGCGTTGGTGAAATCCACAGCGTATTCGTCAAAAGCAGTCGACTCCTTGTTGAAAACCGGAGTTGGCTCTTCAACAGATTTCGTTGCAGTCTCTGAGATCTCAGGTTGCTCAACTTTCTTGGTTTTACAATGTCCACCACCACAGCAGCTTCCCTTCTTTTTGGCAATCTTCTCAGAAAGAAGCGATTTCTTGTCGTCGTTGTTTTGTTTGCTACTTCAACACGAGCCTCCGTTTGAACCACCACCGTTACAACATGATTTGGATGCATTCTTGGATTGCGATTTCAAAGACTCGACTTTGAAAATTATGTAGGCTACAGCAAAAGCGAACGCAATAGTGAATCTCCCGCCATCTACCACGTAACACACAATAGCCAATACAGCCAGCAATGGGAATGGTATGTTATCGATAACAGAGTTTACCGTGCTATGTGTCTCTGACATGTCGATTTTTGTTCTTGCTGCTTTTTGTTTTGTTAGACTAACAGTTCGCAATGATGTCCGCATCTCAAGAATATTCTCAGCCGTATCAAACCAAAAGATCTGGAAAAAAAATACAAAAACGAGAAACAACAGCGTCAAAAAAAAAGCAACTAAAAAAGAAAAAAAAACTGAAATGTACAGCCGCCTCTGAAGCGGTGCCTGGAAGCTAAGAAAGATAGATGGGGTATCATAGCGTACTTTCTTATTTGATTTATTACATATTGTGGAGTTTATATGAATGATTTGATGTACACACGCCTCTATAGATTATTACAGCAAAATGGTGTCTCCGTTCAGCAAAGTATGCGAGATTTTGTCAAAAATGGCAAGACCCTGGGTGACTTGTGCGTGCGTGTGCGGAATATGCATATCGTCCAGTTGTTTGCATATATGAGCGACAATCTCGTCTTCTGTGTCAGAAAACGTGTCTTCTTCAGCTAGACCGGTTAGCTTTCCGGTTAGGAAAAGAATCACCGTTAAGATCTCCATGTCTAATTCCAAAGCAGGGGTTTCTTCGCTCGCTTGGGTGACGCAGTCGATTACGCGAGGATCGCTCACCAGGTCCTCAAACGAAAAATATTGGTCTTGATGCTTGGAAAGTCTCTTCTTCTCCAGCGCTTTCAAATACTTTAGTGTGTACTTCAGTATTTTTTTAGAAGACGCAATGTACTCTTGTGCGCAGTCGTATCTGTAAGAGTTACTAAAATCTTCACTGCTGTCACCGATATCAGGAAGGCTGTGCAGTTTGTTCTGAACGTTTTGAAATAACACAGAGATTCCCATAAGCGTGAACGCTAAATTAAGCTCTCCGTCAACGTCTGTAGTCAAAACCCCAAACAACTTGACCAAGTTTTCAATGGTTTTACCTGGGTTGCCCTTTTTCAAGAAAAACAAGGCTCCCTCCTCAATCAGAGTATTCAATTTGCCTTCATAGTCATTGTGGTTTTCATTCTTTCTGTCAAGAGAGTTGTCGAATGCACTGGTTGAATAATCGCTTGTTACACGCAAATCGACGCCGTTTTTGTAAAGCAAGTCAAAGCTCTCTCTATTCAGCTTTAATCTCAGAGGGAAATAGTCGGCCTCGTTATTTTCCAGCGTAAATCCGTACCCAAACAACAGCTCTTCGTTTGATTTGGCACCATAGTTATTGTATATTTCTTCTTCCACGTTATACGAGTCTCCACAGCTGATTGTGAACCCGCCTTTCCCGGAAATAGTGGAGTTAGACCATTCGACCTTTGCGTGAGGGTTATGATTCAGCAAATCAATAAACGGAACCAGCACACATCTGCTCTTGTCCTCCACCGAGGGATTGACAACGTACTCGGGGAAACTTCTTGATGTTACAATCGTATATGCCCATACATAGGCAACAAAATCGCGAGAGCCAATGTTCTTGTAGTTATCCGGCTCAAAACAACTTGCAATGCTATCGGTGTAGGAGATGTCCTCTGCAGGAGTTGTTCCGAATATCACTTTTAGCCCGCTACTCCAGTCATCGTGTAGCTGACGTAATTTTTCTGATCTGGAAGCCGCAATATTAGTATTTTGCAAGCAACCCAACTCTGAACTGTTCCATATTAACGGTGTGTCAACGACATCAGGCAGCAAATCGACATACGATTGGTAGTGCTGAAAATAGCTTTTGGTTTTTTCTTCACCAAATCTGGCAAAACACAAAAACCAGACGAGTAGTGTGCTTGCTTGGGATAATGGAACGGCGCAGTCTAAAGCTTCTCCTAGGATGTTTTTGGCAATCTCACCAGTTATTATGATTTCATCTGGTGAGTGGATCACAATAGGTTCTGTGTTTGCGGTTTTGCCGTTGAATATACACGAAATGCCGTGTGATGGATCGTATTTGAATTCGCAGCAATCGGGGAAGTGGATCCCATTAAGTATGCCCCATTGAATGAATGAGTCAATTGCGGTGTTGCTTTGAGTGATCATATTGTGCTGGAGGGAGCTTCTTCCCCTTTCACCTTTTTTTTTGAAGCGTATTGGTATCTGGAAAACATCTCTCAGATTCGGTATGCGTTATGTTTTTTCATTCGCGAAAACATGCCTGCAACGTAAACAAACGATGTTGCACTCTGTGGCTAGTGACCCCACCCAGATAATAACACCAAACACAGACTACCAGCCGCAATGGAACGTTCGGGACACAAGTTGAAAAGCAGCAGCCCAGGAAAGTCACCTTTCTTACTCAACAGCAGACTGAACCTGAGGCTGAGCAGAAAAGAGTCTCCCTCTAAAATACCGTCCTCTTCCAAACTTGCACGAAGAGCTTCTCCACTGAAGAATGCGCAAGCAAAGCTCTTGAACACACCATCGACAACCAGGATAGTCAGACCATCATCGTCGTCTCTCAGCTCAAAGAAAAGAGCCTCACCTCAGCAAACACTAGCAATGAACGATTTCCAGATCGGCAAGAAGCTCGGCAAGGGTAAATTTGGTCGTGTTTACTGTGCTAAGCACAAGAAGTCGGGCGCCATTGTTGCGTTGAAGGTGATGAGCAAGAGCGACATCCTCAACTACAACATCACAAAGCAAGTGAAACGAGAAGTTGATATTCAGTCACGGCTAAACCACGAAAACATCACCAAACTATACGGGTTTTTCCACGACAGCAAGCGAGTGTACTTGATAATGGAGTACTGCCAAAACGGCACTCTCTACCAGTACTTGAACAAGAGAGGCGCGCTAACGGAGACAGCTGCTTCGCACTTTGTGTATCAGCTTCTCTTGGCATTGCAGTACATGCGCTCGAGAAAAATCATACACAGAGACATCAAAGCAGAAAACATTCTAATAGGGTCCAACAATAAAATAAAGTTTACCGACTTTGGGTGGAGCACGGTCTATCAAGAGGGACAGAAAAGACAGACCTTGTGTGGAACAGTCGATTACATCTCGCCAGAGCTAATCGTGGACAGGGAATACGACGAGCAAGTCGACATATGGTCAATAGGAATCGTTATGTATGAGCTATTGTGTGGTAAGCCGCCTTTCGAGGAGGAAACCAAAAACGCTACCTACAACAGAATCATACAAAGAGATTTGCATTTTCCAGCACACATATCCCCGGATGCCATTGATTTGATTGACAGGTTTCTTGTTTTGAATCCTGCCAAGCGAATCCCTATAGCCGATGCTCTAGAGCATCCCTGGATTCTAAAAAACAAGCCGTACTGGTGAAAAAGAATAATATTTAAGTTCCACTTCTATATACATGTAAACACTGACTAGGTTATATTTTTTCTCTTTTTGATGATAGTAGGAATGGCCTTGGCCCACGCTTTTGTAGTCTTGTCCGTGATCATAAAGACTCTTCCACCTTGTTTGTACCTGGCAGTTCTGCCACATCTATGGATCAAATCAATGGAAGTCTGGGGAACGTCATACAAGATGACATTTCTCACTCCGTTGAAATTCAACCCTCTGGCCAGCAAATCGGTGGTGACCAGAACGTTCAATCTCTCGTTGACAGTCTGCTCCTCTGGCGCAGCAGGTTTGTAGTTTTTGGGGATCGCAATGTTAGACCCCGCAATAGTCTTGAACTTCTCTACTTCATCTTTCTCGAATGCCTCAAACTCCTGGTTGTCTGCCTTTTCCTTTTCCATCAATTCGTCGATGTAGTTAGACTCGTCGACTTTAACAGGAGGTTCGATGAAAGGTGCCAATTTGGACAGCCTCTCCTCGATAGTGTCACTCCCGCTAAACCCTACTAACTTCAAATACCTATTTTGCAATTTCTCAACAATCTCGGTGACGGTTATTTTTTTGTTCACAAACACTATGCATCTCTTTTCTACGCTGTTTGGTTCCGTGTTGTCGTTGTTGATAGCAGTCAAGATCTGTTCTAACGCTCTCAACTTGTTACCCTTTAGCGGACTCAGAGTGGAGTCGATGTTGAAGAATTTCAAGTTATGAGACAATCTGTGCAATTTGGGAGTAGTGATTATGACGTTTGAGTTTTCCAAGAACATCGAGTTCAAAATTGAGTGGAACTCTTTCGGAATTGTGGCGCTGCAGAACACCAAATGAGTCAAGTTGGGTAGCTTTCTCAAAGCCGACTTCGTGGAGTCAAGGAAAGTCTTCGACATCAGTGTGTCGGCTTCATCGACAACCGCAAACTCACAGTGGTTCAACAAGCTCTGAGGATGCCCGATTTTGTTGATGTTGAACAAGGTCTCGTCAATTTTTCCCGGCGTCGTTATCAAAATATCAATTCTGTTTTTCAACTTTTCAACCATGTCATTGTAACTCACACTATTGTCCCATTTCTCAACATTCAAAATGCACTCCGGGCTGCATTTCAGTGTTTTGTAGACCTGGTGTATTAGCTCCTGCGAGGGTAAAAGAATCACTCTTCTGATGGCATTTTTCGTTGTCGTGGTGTTGTATCTGTTCAAGTAATCGAGCAAGGGAGCTAGATATGCCATTGTTTTCCCCGAGCCTGTTTCTGCCGCAATGGTGTAAATTTTCATCTTGCCGTGTCTGGTCTTGTCTTCACCGGATGCTTCTAATTTATCGATAGTTTTGTTGATTGTGAAAATCGCCTGTGTCTGGATTGGTGAAGGTTCGATGTCTTCCGCCCTGTCATTTGTCATAATGGAATCCTTATACAGAATGTCCTTCACCAGATTTCTGGTCTCGGGTAGTAGTTTCAGCTCTTCAAACTTGGTGATCTTGTCAATAACAGAGATAGAAGGAGATATGTCACTGCTCTTCTCCACCAACCTTCCGTAGTTCAAACCGTAGTTGAAATATATTTTGGACTTCATTCTCTTGTCGATCACTTCAGGCGACAGTTCGTTTCTGAATGCTGGTCTTTTGGACTTTGGCCGTTGTTTGTCACCACCCTTGAAAGTTGGTGTTTTGCGTTCCACGGGCGTAGGAGCTTCCTGAAACTCATCAGAAGATGAGGGCTTTCTTTTTATGAATGCAGAAGTTTTTCCAGATCCGTTGGAAGACGAATGGCTTCTTTTCACAAACTTGGATGCTTTGTCAGATTTCGTGGAAGATGGGTATTTAGTTCTTGGATATTCACTTTTTCCGAAACTGTAACTCTTTTTCAGAGGCTGTCTTGTTGATGATTTTTTATCAAACGGATCGGACGTATACGCACTGCTCTTTGAGCGGTGTTTATCTTTTCTTGAGTCAGAAAATGAATCATCCGCTCTATCCGTATTTCTCTTGGTAAACGTACTACTTTTACCATCTCTTGCTGCGAATCCAGAACGACCGGGAAAAGTCTTTGAAAGATCTTTCTTGAACGCACCGGATGATTTGAATGTTTTAAGCTCAAACTTGCTTGTCGAGGGGCTGCTACTACTCTTTCCTTGATAACTCGATCTTTTGTTTCTATCACCGCTTCTCGATTTCATTGATCTGCATTGTTGCCAGAATACCGAAGAGGGTATACGAACTGCCGCGGTTTCAAACACACGGTGCAAAGACCCAGATAAAACAGACATCAGATATTTACCACTCAGTTCGACAGAAAGGTCAATTCGATTCTACTTGTTTTTTGTGGTTTCTTTCAAAGACGCATTGGAATGCTTCATGTATCAAAGTCGTCTCAGTCCCTTCTTAGCAGTGAAAAAGAAACGGATCCAAATTCACCACCAATTTGGTTCTTTTTTTTTTTTTCCTCCTCCATCTGAAATCTCGCTGATTCTGAGCGAGCGACGAAGTAAAGTGGAAAATAATTTTTCAATCGACATTTCGCTGTTTCCTTTCAACAATCTAGCTTGATGATACGATGTATGAGCGTCTGTTTGTTTCTTGGTTAAAGAACACGAAATAGCACAGCAAAAAGAAGATCAGCTTAGGCATACCACCACTACTATATAAAACAAAAGAACAAAATGTCCGACTTGACCCAGCTTTTGCAGAAACTGGACATTGACGACGGTGTCAGTGCTTATCAAGAGATAGAACATGTCACTTCTCAAAACCTACCTAAAGACCTAAAGCCATATGTGATTAGTTTATTGAAACAGGACAAGTATGAAGCTGCGTTGCAAGCTGTGAACAAGCATTACCCACAAACCAAGGGCATCAATTTGGATATTGAAAAAGCGTACATTTTCTACAAATTGAATAGAAGAAAAGACTTTGAACAGTTGTTGTCAACAATGAACACCAGCGAGCTGAGTGGTTTTGAATCCAGGGGGCTGGACCACATCAAGGCTCAATTCTGTTACAGAAATGGCGAGCTTGACAAGTCTTTCGAAATATACCAAACACTGATGACCAACGAGGGAAGCACCATGGATGACCTGACGGAACTAGAGATCAACCAAACATGTGTGTCTACTCATAGCGATGAGAACGAGCAGGGGAGTGTTGAAGACATTGACTCCTATAACCTAGCCTTGAACAGATCCATCTTGGCCGCAACCTGTGGGAACTATTCACGCTCCAGAAAGCTGGCCCAACAAGCTTGTAAATTGTCTCAGGAGAAAGACGAGCTATCAATGGCTGAGTTCCAAGTAGCTTATTTGAGCAACAACGCCAAAGACAAGAGAGCCATTTTGCAAAAAATCATGCAGAAACATGACGGTGGGTTGCTCTTCCAATCATTGATCAAAAACAATTCACAGTCTATTGATTCCAATGCGTTTTCCACGGTTCTAACCAACTTCCCATTGGTTTTGAGCAAACTAGATCCTTCGACCATCAACGTTTTGAAATCCAGATCGAAATACTCGGAAAGACAAAACGAACTGATCTCGTCAAACGTTCTCTTACTTCGTTTGTTTTCCAACTCCTCCATTGGTGAAACCACAGTGGGATCCTCGAGCTCTCCAATGCAGTACGCTCTAGGGAAATACAAGAAACTAGTTGCCGACATTGTTATGGAGCCCTTCAGTACACAATCCAAGAAACTTTACCATTACGTGGTGAAATCGATTTCATCGCATGAAACAAGTTCTCTACAAAATATAGCTGTTTTACTCTTGGAAGCTCAACTACAAATCCAAACAAAACAATTCGACAATGCCATCAGATTGTTGGTTGAATATTTGGGGAAGTTTGAATCGACAATGGCTTTGGACCACGTATCTGTCTTACAAACGGTTTTGTTGAAATTGTACAAGTTGACAAATAGAAAGAAGAACAGAGTTGATTTGTTGGAAAAAATCACCACTAATGAACAATTTCTTGCATCTCTTGACAAAGAGAATGGCAAATTCAAAGAGTTTGCAGAATACCTGGCCTATGATTTCTTAGAACTGGGTTTCAACGACAAGTTTGAAGGGTTGATAAACAGGATACCAGGGCTATCCCAAATCCATGCCGCTGATTCACCTTCATCTTTCAACAACAAAAAGTTTCAAACATCGTGTGATGTTAATAAATTGATCAAATTGGGTGTTGATCCATTCATAAACAAGAGTAAAATTGCGAAAACCAACAAGACTACAAATAGCACAACAACAACAACAACAACCACCACCAAACAGAACAAAGTTGTCAAGAAGAAGTTACGCAAGAACTCGTACAAGAAATTACCTAAAAACTATGATCCAAGCCACGTTCCTGATCCTGAAAGATGGTTGCCATTGAAAGATAGAACCTCCACAATGATGAAGAAACCTGCCAGAAAGCAAAGAAAACTGATTGCAGAGGGTAAAACCACACAAGGTGGTGGTTTGATCAATAAGAAACTTGCAAGAAAACTAGACATCAGCAAGAAGAATACATCTACCGATAACAACAAGAAACAATCGAGCAACAGTAACAAGAGCAAGAGCAACAAGAAAAAGACAAATTCACGTAAATGATTTCTTAATGTATTCTTTTTAGTTACAAAAAAGAGTTTATTTTATTTATTTTTATAATATATATATACATACACATAATGAATGGTTTTGGTTTTTTTTTTTTCTTCTTCTTCTTCTTCTCTATTTGAATAGGTGTTGCCTAAGAACAGAGACAGAGAGAGAAAGATCAGGTAAACAACGTATCTTCATCTCTCAAGTATTCACCAATATCGGCTTGTCTAAATGCTACGATACCTGTTGGTTGAAGATCTCTTGATTCTCCAGTAGATTTAGCAGAAACACCAAATCCTAATGGGATATCGTGCATATTGAATACTATAACACCTGCATGTTCCGGAATATCTTCACTCATCTTACCAACATGAGCTTTCAAAACATGGTTACCGAATAGGAATGGCATTTCACCATTTGGTTTGATCCATACTTTGTATTTAGCGTGTTCAGCCAAGACTTGTAATGCTGTAATATGTATTCTGAATTTACCAGTCTTGGTGAATTTCCCAAGACACGTCCCGATAGACATTAGATTCACTCTGGACACAGAGGTGGCAAAGTTGGCTACCACTTCGCTCACAAAGTACACTCTATCCTTCTGTAATCTGAAAACATGTGTATCGTTGACCAAATACTGAATGTTTCTTCCGACGTATCCGGCCAATTTCTCAAACACAACTTTGGTTTCTTCTTCTGTTAGCTGTCTCATTTGTCCTTGTGCTGTTTGGTATGGTTTCCTATAGCATTGACATTACTCATTGCATGAAAATATACCAAACTCTACACATCTACAATGATCGAACATCATCACCATATCAAGTCACATCCGGCTCTCAAATCTGGTACAAAGCAAAACATACACAGAGGTTTAAAAAAAGAAACGTTTCGCTTACTATTTTTCCTTTTTTCCCACCACTACTACTGGGACTGTCGTTCCTGCGACTGACACGATTTGGCTTCTCTTTTTTTTCTTTTCTTTGTTGTTGATTACTGTAAAGAATGGAAAGAAGAGGAAAAAAAAGTGAATAAATCTCTTTTGTAAATGTTTATGTCATTAATTTGATGATGTTTATGATGAGTTCAGATGTTCAGACGTTGTTGTGCAAGTGTTAGCATGTTCTTGATATGTGAAGTGCAATCTAAGGATTACTTAGGTATTCCTCAAGTTTCTTGCGAATGTGCTTCACTCTCTCTGTTGTCTTTTATTCAAACATCTTTCTCTCTTCTTATTTGAGGTAAACAAAAAAAAAAAGAAAAAGATCCAAACCACCAATCGACATGTCTATTTTCAGTAAAATTGGGAATTTCGCTAAGAAGATCTTTTTCAGCGAAGCAGCCAGTGTTGAAACACATGCTAAAAGTATAGGCAGTAAAAGATCCAGTTCTGAAGCCAAGATCAGCAACGAAACTGGTGACAAACGTGAGAATTCCAAAAAAAGAAATACTAAATTTGTTAAAAAAGATAACAACAACAAGTTCAAAGGTAAGAAAGATAACAAGTTCAAAGGTACTCCAAGAAAATACGGTCCAAAAGAAGTCGTTGCTGATGGTAGTGCTACCGGTGCTGTTGATCCAAATGCAGAAAAGAAACCAAGACTACCAAAAAAGAAAGTTGCCGTTTTGTTTGGGTATTGCGGTGCCAGATACCACGGTTTGCAATACAATCCTCCTATTCCAACGATTGAAGCTGAAGTTTACAATGCTATGGTCAAAGCCGGTGCAGTCAGTGAAGACAACGCCGTTGATCCAAAGAAGTCTGCTTTGCAAAGAGCCGCTAGAACTGATAAAGGTGTTCATGCTGGTGGTAATGTGATTTCTATGAAAATGATTATTGAAGATCCAGAAATTAAAGAAAAAATCAACTCTCATTTACCTGAAGGTATTAGAATCTGGAACATTCAAAGAGTTTCCAGTGGGTTTGATAGTAAAAACGCTTGTTCTTCAAGAATTTACGAATACCTGTTACCAACTTATGCCTTGTTAGGACCAACTCCGGGGTCTCTTTTATACAACGATTTGCACGATACTACCAAGAACGGTGGAGTTGAATTTAGTGATTCTGAAAGTGACGTTTTCTTTGACAATTTTTTCAAAATCATTAACGAAAACTTCACCAAAGAGGAACTGGATAAAATTCGCGGATTTGAATTCATGAGACCTGAAGAATACGATACCCAAGACGATGAAACCAAAAAATTGTATCCCTCTGTTAAGAAATATAAAAATTTGGAAAACTCTATCAGAAGAGATTACAGAATCAGTGAGAAGAGATTGAACTATTTGAGACAGGTTATGAGTCAATACTTGGGAGCCCACAATTTCCACAATTTCACAATTGGTAAGAATTTCAACGATCCAAGTGCTATCAGATTCATGAAAAATATAAGAATCAGTGATCCATTTGTTATCAACAACACAGAATGGATTTCTATCAAGATCCATGGACAATCTTTCATGTTACACCAAATCAGAAAAATGATCAGTATGGCCACCTTTTCTGTCAGATGTGGTGCTTCGACCTCGTTGATTCAAGAAGCTTTCACCAGCAATAAGTTGAATATTCCAAAAGATCCAGCTTTGGGTCTACTGTTGGAGAACCCAGTTTACTCCTCGTTCAACGAAAGTTTGAACAAATTCGGTTACGACTCTATTGATTTCACCAAATATGCCAAGGAAATGACAGAATTCAAAATGCAACACATCTATGATAAAATCTATGAAGAAGAAGTCAAAGAAAATGTTTTTTATGCCTATTTCGGATTCGTCGATGCTTTGAATAAAGTCGTTGAAAGTAAAAGCCACGAAAACTCCGACAAGACCAGTTGTTTCCAATACTTTATCGATGCCAAAAAGAGAAGCCAAGATGACGAAAACGCTCCTATCCTGAACGATGTCAAAGAGTTGAAAAAATTGGAAGCGGAAGCCGACAATGCTACAAAAGATTAATTCCCAATAATACCTATATACTAAGAGAGGGTAGGAAGGACTATGTGCTTCCCCACTCTTTTACCTAAAAAAAAATCTTTGTTTCTGTTTCTTGTTTTATGTTACTTTATTCTATTCTATTA
Source organism: Hanseniaspora gamundiae (assembly GCA_003020785.1). Taxonomy (NCBI): domain Eukaryota; kingdom Fungi; phylum Ascomycota; class Saccharomycetes; order Saccharomycodales; family Saccharomycodaceae; genus Hanseniaspora; species Hanseniaspora gamundiae. The sequence continues at coordinate 26,471 of PTXO01000044.1, forward strand.
TATTTTCAATTGAAAATTCAAGAATTGTATTATATTCGAATATATCCATGGTTTTGTGTGGTGTTTTTTTTCTTCTTTTGCTTCTTCTGTTACAAAATTGTACATAGCTTATATACTTAATTATCTAAAAAAAACATATTGTCTTTTATAAACTTTGTGAAAACGTGTTGCATGAAGCAATGTGTATGTGTGTGTGTGTGTATCAGACTAGTCCCATTGGTGAAATCACAACATATTGGTCTTCTAGTGTGAAATTATCAGGGATGGTGTGGTACTCTTTCAATTCGGGATACTGGTCATACACGTAGTTTAGTGCCACTGACAAGGCATAGTCGGTGAATTTGATGATTTTCGGTTTGCCAAAGAATAGCGATCTGGTTTGTGTTTCTGTCTCTGCTTCCTCGGCAGAGGTAAATTGAAACAAAAATATTAAAATGGTTGAGTAGCTGAGTAGTTTACGGAAGTGTGACATTGTCTTGGTTTTCTTTTTCATAGACTCTTTTGAGAGCATGGAATTGTGTACCAAAAAAGTATGTGTACTGGGCTGCTATGATCTGTGTATAACAATGGTCATAAAAACTCAAAAGAAATGACCAGTCACACATATATATATATATACATAAATGCCAACTTGATATTATTATTGATTAAACATTTCAGTTTGACGTCTTTTGCCATCATCTCGTGACTTTTCCGCTGAAGTACAATATATATATATATTTTTTTTTTCCTTTCTCGTCTTTTCTCTCGCTATGTTATTTTCCAATGTTAAAATTTTTCCAGATTCAGTGATATGTAGCACAATTCCAATCCCAAAAGTGAAGAACATAAGCCAAGCCAGCAGCAACCGGAAGAATACAATGTTGAGACAGTCTGTTAGATCATTTGGTACATCCCTCACATCCAGGGCCTCCTCCGCAAAGGCCTTTTCGAAGAACTCCCCCTCCTCATATCAGCCAAGAAAGAAGAGAATCACAGGAAACTGTCTGTACAAACCATTCGAAGACACAGTTTCCACATCCAAATTCAATTTGAAAGCTCCGAAAATTGAGACAGAAGTGTACTCTCCACAGAAAATTGACAAATGCATCAACTCCGTCACTGAGTACGACACCGAGCATTTGAAAACTTTATTCAAATTGGGTACGTTCAAGCACGGTCAACACAACGAGTTGTTCAGATCACCAATCTCCCTTATAAGGGATTCCAGTACCAAGAAACTTTTGGAAAACTTGGCCAAACCTAATAGCAAGTTTGTCATCACCGGTGAGCAAGGTATCGGTAAGACCACTTTACTGGCACAAATGCAGGCTGCATTGACCGACTCCCACATCATCATTCACATATCGCACCCTGCTCTCTTCCTAAACGGGCATACCGATTTCTTGTTCGATAAAAACTTGAAGAGTTACACGAACCCAATGTGTGTTCAGAGCTTGTTGAAAAAAGTTTTGAAGACCAACGAGTCCTTTTTGAAAGAAATCAAGTTGGCGAACTCATACAACTTTCAAGTATGGGATTCCAAAACGGACGCAAAGGGGTTGAAAGATTTTGTGAAAGGGGAACACACTTTGTACGACTTGATCTCCATCAAGACCTCTCCTGAGTTCAAAGGCAGACTATTCGCAAACTTCATCGAAGAGTTGAAGCAACAAGCCCAGTATCCGGTAGCCTTGACCATGGACAACTTTTCCAGACTTGTCAGCACAAGTTTGACGGCCTACAAAAACGTGAACTGCAAAAATATTCCAACCTTGCAATTCCAACTACCACAAACCATATTTGACATCATCTCAGGCGACATCAAGTTTGGCCACGAAGACAGCAAAGTTATTTTGGCAATGACGGGTGGTCACAAACACACAAAGACATTGCCAACTGCACTGGGCAAATACGTACATGACCCATACTTGACCAAGAGTCAGTACGACCAGGAATTCACTGCAAAACTTAAGAAAGGTGGCCTGCAAGAGTTTGAAGTGCCAAGATTGAGCAGTGATGAGGTTGCTGTTCTGTTGGACTACTATAAAAAGGTCGGGGTAGCCAAGGAAACTCACAGTGCTGACGAGAAGTATCTGGTCAGTGGGAACGGTAACCCACTGGCTTTGATCAAAAGTATCACCATGAACTTTTATTAGGTGTTACTGGAGCTTACAAACAAAGAGTAAATAATATATCAAATATCATGTACATATATATATACACGCACACCCCCATATAATTGGAATCAAATCGTATCATTCATTCATTCAGGTTGCAATGTGTTTCTATACCACTCATTTTCTGTCCACAATGGCATCCAGTTTTTTCTTCTCTTCGGGATGTCTTACAGTCCAGGAGTTGCGGATCTCGGGTGTGACGTCTTCCAAGTCCTCAATTGTTACAGCAGAGTTTATACTCTCCAACACTTTTTGGACAACACTGACGTGGTTCCCGTTCGATTTGTCGTCTCTGAATCTTAGGAGTCTCCATTCACCGGTTTCTTCGTTCTTGCTGCACTCGACGATTCTCCCGTTCAATGGTTCGTTCAAGTTCTTCAACTTGTCCCATTCCTCGTCGCTTATCTTTAGGTCTGCAAACTTGGAGTATGTCTCGTTCAAGCCCTTCAACTCTTTCTCCCCATACGGTTCGTCCACTCTTTGTTTGTATGTCTGGTCGTTACCGCCCTTCCAAACATGCAGTTCAAACGATGGCTTGACATCAAAGTTGTAGTACCAGTTTCTCGAGTTCTCCACTACTCTGGGGATATTCAAAATAAGTTTGAAGTCAACCGTGTTTTCATCCTCCGGTTTCCATTTCAAAAGATACGAATCCTTGGTTCCTATGACGTATGGCCTGTTCGATGGCGTGAAGATCAACCCATCACTAACGTGCATCAATGTTGGTAAAGCCTTCACCACTCTAGGAATGTTATAGGCAAAATCCATCTGTTTCATTCCCAACTTGAAGGGGAAACTCATGCACTCCTTGGGGAACTTGGACCGTAGCTCTATGTAAGGCTGAAAGAAGTCCAGACCCAAATGCGCTAGCCTCGACGTCGTTGGTGATTGCGTTAGAGATCTTCCGTTCACAGCCACACAATCGAACATCAAGTATCTCATTTCTTTCACCTTTGTCTTCGGGTGCACTTGGACTACCAACTCCCCGTCTATTATCGTACCGTTCTGCAAGGACTCCAACAAACGCTTGCTCTCAAACTCTGGCTCCACCATCTTCTTACCCAATGGGAATCTGAAGCCGGAGGTCAAGTAGTAGTTGTTTTCTCTGTCGATTAGGAAAACACCTTGCTCCTGTGAAACTGGGTTGACCACGATCAGCATCAACACACGAAGCCCATCTGTCTTTTCACACACAAAGTAGTCTTCTGCAAGTAGTTTGTCTCTTATGTCACTTTCTTGAAACGAAACGGGCTGCGATCCGGGGAAAGCTTGTAAGGGTTTTTGGTTGTTCAGGATTTTCGAAACAATTCCTTTCAAATCGAAGGACACGTTAGGAGGTTGCACAATGCCGGGAACTTCGGGGGCTGCTCTATCAATTTCGACCATTCTTAGCACGGCGTGGTGTGTTTCTTGCTATTCTCTGTTTTGTTCCAGACAAAGAGTGTTAGATATCAATGAGTGGAAAACGAGGTCCCTGATGTTTATAGTACGCTGAAGGAAGGGAAAAAAAAAAACATCTCTAAGGCGAGCGAAGCGATTCAGTAGATGTCTTTTTGCAAAAAGAGCTCGTGGAGACATGAATAAAGAGAGGAGAAATATACAGAGGACGTTCCATTTGTACGCCCACAGCAGTCTTCTATCATGCCTGCTGTGCTCCATCGTCAAAAAATCTTGAAAGTAGAAAGTCAATGGTTTCTCGCCGATTTGTGTTCTCAATTAGAGCCAACTACACTCTTGCAAAATGAATTATTATCAAGCAATCTTTGACAAACTGGATAGTGTCAGTGCAATTCTTATATAGTGTGTGTAATTTACAGATATTATTGTTTGACGGATTACTTTTACAAGGCCTGTCAATAAAAACAACAAGGTTTATTCAGATTCACCTGTCATTTTTTAACTCAAAATTGCACGCACCAATGTGGTAAAAAGAAAGTGAAATATATACACACACACAAGCAAGACATCAAGACTTGTGGTTCTAAGTGGCATTACAGCAAGGAGCGATGTGGGCGGTTTTTTAGTTTCCTCTGGTGTCGCAATTTTTGTATATAAAGTTGATTGCCCTGAGGTGTGATCCATGGTTTGGTAGTAGTTGAATACATATGTTAAGCCATTTGTATCTTTGTAAGAGGAACCATACTGTATGGATAAATAGTAAGTTTAATACACATGATTGATTGCACAATTATTTCAAGTTACTTGTCACGTTAATGTTTTTTTGTCTTTCTTGTTTCGTTCAATTGCCGTGTTGGGTTTTTTCAATTTTCTTTTTTCATTGCCAGGCAGGCGGCCTTTAGTACAATTTTTTGAAATTCAACTGTTCCGTGTTAGGTTGTGTTATCCCGGTATGCTCTATTGTAACATGTGTATCCAGGTATGTACGGTGTGAAAGGTCATTCAAAGGTGCCACTGATATTAGATGTTGCACATGTTTTTGCTCGAATGTTTCTTCTAGAGGTGGTTGTCTTTTTTCTTTCCACATGCTAGAATCTCTCACATTCTTCTTCTTGCTTCCCATGCTTGGATATTTGTCATGTAAACCTCTAACTTTCGAGTTTCCATTTTATCTATTACAAAAAATCTCAATCCCCATACCACTTTGGACTAGCAACGAGCAATGTCACAAGAACCACAGGATCAGATACCTGGTCTGAATGACTTTGCCATAAGCAAGAGGTCTACCAAGAAAGTGAACTACAATGAGAAGAAAGCTGATCTTGAGCTTGAAAAATCCATAAAGGCTATCGAAAAAGCCCAATCGAATACTGCCAGCTCGAAGAGAAAGTCCGCAAATGAATCAACTACCGCCACTAACTCTTCCAAGACTGCAAAGAAGAATGGTGCAGATTCAAAGGGCAGAGTCTCTAAAAAAACCGCTAACGGAGCATCTGCTGGTACAAAATCTGCAACCAAAGATGGAAAGAAAATCACCGATGCTTATATCAACAAAATTATCTCTGATAAATCTGTTCCCTGGAATATCATTCCTTCTTTGCCACATGCGTACAGGAAGTTTAGTAGATTCTCCAATATGCTCAACCTAGACGATGCGATGGTCGACTTGAAAAAGCAACAGTTGTACACACCAGGGTCCAGCGGCTCGAAAAAAGAAGTCCTACTTACAGTGGATGAACACATCTACATGGTTTCAGAACCTCCAGGCGAACCGTACTACGTGGGGAGAGTAATGGGGTTCGTGCCTAAGACAGAATTCCACAAACAGATAAACAGTTGCTCCACCACCAACATATTTCCAGCAGCCTATATCAACATCAAAATGAACTGGTACTACAGACAAAGAGATATATCCGATAACCTGAACAAAGTCGACCCCAGAGTAGTCTACGGGTCACTGCACACAGACGTTTGCCCCTTGCATTCTTTCAGAGGTAAGTGTACCGTTACGTACAAGAACGACATAGCCAAACAGTTCAGTTCCATCAGCGAATACATTACAAAACCAAACCACTTTTATTTTGACCAGCTTTTTGACAGATACACAGGTGAGTATTACTCGATGCACTCCACAGCACGTCTTCTAGAAACTTTGAAGCTCGACTCCAACAAAACGTCCGAGTATTTGAAAATACTAGCCTCGATGTATCCGTACATCTATTGCGAACCAAAATTTCCAATAGATAGTTTCATCGAAAAGTACATCTTGAACCACAAGGTAGAGGACTCGAATAAGTACGATCAAATTTGGGATCTGAGATGTGGAGAGTGTTGTGAGTGGTGTAACAACTCTGGACAATACATTCAGTGTGAGGGTTGTGGGCAGCCGTACCACATATATTGTTTGAATCCGCCATTAGAAAGAAAGCCAAACAAAGACGTCATCTGGATCTGCAGCGACTGCATATCCAAGGACAATTTGCATTTTGAAAACACTGATCACCAAAAGGCAGAGATTCCACCGTTCAAGTCCAAAGTGGCCTCGAGTGATTTTGAAGCGCTAGCCACTAGCTTGAGCAAGTCTGACCCGTGCATGAAAGAGTCCATTAACAGGGACAACTGGTGGTTTCAGTATTTTGGTTCATTCATAGTCAATAACATCGAAAGTTGCATAACGTTCAATTGCCCATTCCCCTTCAAAACAAATAGACTTGGTGTTTCGAGGTACCAATACAGATTTCCAGAGGACCAGCCAGCAGTTGCAAGACCGCTTTCGAAACGGAGTACTCCTGACCAGATCAAAGACAAATCATCCGACTCTGTGAAAGAAGACGAACCGGTCAAAAGAGGAGGAAACGAAACTGTTACCGTTTTGTGGGATTGGGATCAAACGAAAATAAGTGAATCCCAGCTTGATGCCTATATCGAAAAGTGCATCAAAGTGTTACCAACTCAAAAAGACTTTTCTCCGAACGAAGCAAATTTCAGGGACTATCTGTGCAAAGCGTTAATGGACAACGATTTTGACACCGAAAAGGCGTTTGCACAATGCACGTCCAGTCTGAGCAGAGAGATCCTGGAAATCCCGTCTTTCAACGACGAAGAACTGAAAGTCTTTGAACAAGAGGTTGCCAAGTATGGAAGTGAACTAAAGCCTGTCTGCCAAGCCATGGAGACTCAGCCTATGTCGATGGTTGTGAAGTACTTTTACATTTGGAAAAAGACGGAGCAGGGGCTTAAAGTGAGAGGCAAGTGGGAAAAGAAACTGAAAGCTGCAAATCTAAAGAAAAATCCCAAGCTGGACAAGGAGTGGAAGTACATTGATGACTCTTCTGTGGAATTGGATAGCTTGCCGAAGGAAACAACGTTCAGCTGCTCATTCTGTAACAACGATTTCTCTCCGATGTGGTACAAAATCACAGGATGCTCGTCAAAAGTATCTAAAGACAGCTCTGAGCCTCCGCACTTGGAAAGTTTGTGCATAAGATGTGCAAGGCTATGGAGAAGGTATGCTGTGAGATGGGACACTCCTAGCAATATTTTGAAAACATTGCACGGTGCACACGTCTCGTCTTTCAAAGCGGTTGTCAGTGAAGTGCTGAGTGATTCCGGAGAGTCCAACCAGTACGTGATAAAAACACCAGCTTCCTTGGCATTTCAAAAAAATATTGAGTGGGAGTTGGTTCTGGATTCGGAGCTTATTTTGAAACAGAAAGAGCTCATGTTTTTGGACAGCTCCAAAACAGTGAAATATAAAAAGAATATGATGGGAGTTAGAACGAGCATGATAAAACCTCTAACACAACTGGTCGATAATTCTAACTTGAACACCGAGGTTCTAGAGGGGAAATTGGCGAAATACGTGAGCAAAACGCAAAAGACAGGCACACCAAAAGCAGCAAAGACCAGTACACCTCCGATTGAAAAATCAGAAACGGAGACCAGCAAGGTTGAAAATAACGTTTCGGCCGCCAACAGCGCAGCAACTCCCGTAGCAAAAAACAAACTTGTCAAGGTGGAGTCGGTCAAGTCGTCTTCAAACAGCACTGGTGCGTCAAAGGCCAACTTCCTTAAAATTGAATGCTCCCTTCCAAATAATGAAAAATGTGAACTAATTGTCGATCCTGAGTTCAAAACGGTGAGGATTGCAAACATCTCAGAACTGTTCAAAAACAAAACAGAAGACTATTTTGCTCCTATTGTCCCAGTCATATCCAACGAAAAAGAGGTCAAAGAGTTGTTACAAAACTTGCAGAAACAAGAAGCGCAGAAGGAGCACGACTACAACCCTCTGTTGCTTGATGGGACCCGAGAAACTCTATTGAAGGTGTATCACCAATACGCTTTAGAGGCGATGAAAAGTGGCGCTTTTTCGGATATAGCAATCAAAAGAAACAAAGTGAGGGTCAGCAGCTACAGGGAAAACATAGTCGGTAAGTCATCGTCGAACTCGATACAGTTGCGTACCGCCTGCTCGGTGTGTATGGGGAACATGAGTTGTGAAGAACTAGAGACCCAAGAGATCATATGTCACAATTGTGGAATGAATTGCCACTACTATTGCTACGGGAAGCCTGTTAGTACTGTGGGGAGTAAGTGGCTATGTGACCCGTGTTCCAACGATGCAGAAAAGGTTGTGAACCAGGATTATGCTTGCTGTTTGTGTATTTCAAAGGAGATCGACTATGATGCGTGTAGAAAATTGTCAAAGTCGGCTATCCCTGATGCCTTAAAAAGAACAGACACCAACAGATGGGCGCATGTTATATGTGCGTTGTATCAACCTGGTGTTTCTGTGGGCAATCCGTCTTTACAACCGCTTCAGCATATCAAACACATTTGCAAATCCCAAAAGTGTGCTATCTGCAGCAACACCTCTGGGTCAGTGATAAAATGTGAGCAATGTGATAACAGATTTCATGTGACGTGTGCCCAAGACGAAAAGGGCTTCCAGCTGGGATTTGCATCTGAGGCATCTGTGAGCCCGGTTCTCTTGTGTAGTGCGCATGACAGCCCAAAGCTGCTACCGCTAAATCACACAACCGCAGACCAGAAAACCTTGTGGGAAAAATATCTACAAACCGTGATTGACAGTCACATATCTTCAAGTGAAAACCCAGCATTAAACAATTCACACCAGCATTGTGCAAAATGTGGGACCATGGAGAGTATATATTGGTATCCAAATGGTGTGTGCAGATCGTGTCGTGTAGAGGAGTTATATCCAGAATTTGCATCGTCCATTCACGCTCGTCACCACGTCATTATCAACAAGGAGATACATCCATACAGTGAAGAGGAGAAACAGCAATTCTTAGCGGGCATAGATCCTACTAAATTTCAAACACACTTCATGAAGACCAAGATGAAGACAAGCAATAAAAAAAGATCACACGTTGAAGACGACAACCTGAAACTTCCAAAGAAGAATAAAATCTAAATAAATATAGACACATACATAAGCTACAATCTATACACCTCCTGATAGAATTTTTTCGAGTCTATCTATTTCATCTAGAGTAGTAGCGTTGGCTAGCTCTTCTTGCAGTTGCTTTCTTGTTGTTTCGTCCAATTTGGACACAACGGTTTTCATCAAGTCAACTGCTTTGTCCCCGTTCAAATCGCGCATATCACTTTCGTCCGCAGCTTCTTGGAATAGAGATAGATCTACTAGCGTGGACTCCTTTCTCTCCTCATCACTGATCTTCTTAAAATCTAGAATTTTCAAGTGGGGGAAAGTTGCAATAACATGAATTCTATAGTCGTGGGAAAAGCACACATCGTTACCCTTTAGTGTCAAATTCACCAAACTTCTTGGACAGCGCTCTGGCCTGACTATGTGGGATAGGTCAGAGATTTTGTTGAAACTCAGCTGTAAGTTTTTGATGTTTCTAGGAAGCTCGTCACAGTCCAGAAAAGAAATCATATTTCTGCTTAGAAGGAGGGTTTCGCAGTATGTGTTGTTATGAAAAGGCGGCAGTAGTTGGAATTGGTTATTGGTTAAGTCAATGATAGAGGTGTTTAAGGGGATCAACTTCAAGTTGCTCTCGAGTGTTATCGAATCGTTCTCCGCTTCAATATCTCGAAGAATGATGCATTTCTCAGTATTTCTATGGTTCTCAATGCCGGTATAGTATAATGGAGCATCAAGTACGGTGCTAGGTGTGATCTTCATGTTGTTCTTGTGTTTGGCCCTGTTCGACGTACTTTTGCTTTCTTGGACTATTGGGTTGTGCTATGCATCAGCAAATGAGATGTAGTGTCCCGAACTTTCACCACCACCCAACAAACATCACGTGCCGACGATATTTGCGTATCTCTATTATCTTAATTTAATGTGTGTTTATAATATATATAAAAGGAGTATGTACAGTGTAGAATATCGAGTATGTAAATCAAGGCCGCGTCATGACTATTTTCAGTAGATCCAAAATCAGTTTTCGTATGAAAACTTGCTTTTCTCACTTGGTAGCAAATTAGGGTTGCTGTCGATTTCTTTATATTTGGCAATGGTGGCTTCTTTCAATTTCGTTTCTTGGTCCCTGGTTAGAGGCTTGACCACTTCGTCTGGTTTCACAAACACAAAATTACCCAAGGCAAACTCTCTGTCACTCATCTTGCTCAAAACGTAGCACTGGGATCTGACGTATCTGACCATAGCTTCCAAATGAACCATGTCAATGTTCTTTCTGCTACCAAACAGGTTTCTCCAAAGCGCTTCGGCCAAAGTTATGTCATCCGTGGTGAAAGCCTCGTCGTAAGCAAAAATCGCACCTCTCAATTGGGAGTTGAAATCTTTCAAATACTGGTCTGTGATTCTCCCCGAGTTGACGTTCATCTCCTCTTGTAGCCTCTTTTCCATGTCACTGAAGGTTCTATCAACAAGTTTTTGCTGGTAGTTTCTTCCGTACTTGAAAGACATCGCTCTCATTCTTGTGAACAAGATCCATTCGTGTAATATGGTGATTTGAAACCATTGAGAAAATGTTCTTGGTAGTTTCAAATCTTCGTAGAAAAACTTTGCACTAGCAGACAACTCTTCATCTGCGTATTGCAAACCTTGTTTTTTACACTCCCCGTAGTAGTACGATCCGGCAATTGGACCAGCTCTGATCTTGTCCATGTCCATTTTGAACGTTTTGATAATCACCTCGGCAAGCGCTTCTTTCCATTTAGGCAACTCGTACGTCTTTGGATTTTCGTAAGGAGAATCAGACAACAACACCCTTTTCGACTTGTCAATTTTGGATTTCACTGGGGCATTGTTACTCAAATCGATAGGCTCCGAGTGTAGCTCAGAGTGCTTGACCAACTCCTCCGGACTCTGTTTTTCCTTGGTAGTGTTTATGGAAGAGTAAAAACGTAAACTCGGATATAAAGTCGTACTTCTAGCGGTACACGACAGCAGTGCTCTCTTGGAGCTGTACAGAAATTTGGTAGATTGCATGGCTTTGGGTTGTTTGCTGCTGTTGACACCTTTCCCCTCTCAAAATACCCAGAGTAGGAGAGATTTGCTACTTTTCACCGGCGTCCATTTACGCATTATTCTTGAACAAAGAAACGAAAAAAAACAAATAAAAAAAAAAAGACAAGAAGAATGTGCGACGCATTACGCCTAATAAGAATACGTGACGCATTGTTGATGATTAAAAGTGCTTAACGATTACTACAGACAAAGGTATATAGATAGCTAGTGCCTTGATAAACGGCTGTGCTGCACTTAGTAGTTCTTTTTTGTACTTATGTGATGCAAGTTTGCTTGGATGCCGGCAACCCTTTCGTCGCATGTTGGAAGGGGAGGTTCTTCACGGCCACTGTTGTTGGCTCCCTTCCACAGGTTTTTCCCGTACTCTGCCAACGCAACGTCGTTCTCCCAGTTGGAGCACCTTTCCATGGTTTGAGAGTACTGGAAGTTGTGGAGCTCCGAGAACAGGTCTTGCAACTTTTCAAGTTTCGGTAACACTATTGATTTGAACAGTTTGTTTGTGTTTTTATTGGAGGTCTCCGGGCTAGCGCTCTTTTCAACCAGAGCCTCCTCCACTGCAGTTTCTGATCTCTTCTTTAACAACTGAGCTCTCTGCCCCTCCAAGTTTGAGATTTCGTCTAGCACAGTACGTGTCTTTGACGACGAATCCTCTAGTGACATGATTTTTTGAACAATGGTCTCTAGTTCCTTGTCGATGGTTTTCGAGTCTTGTTCGTTGTTTGCAGAGATGTCTTCGTAGCTGGCAATGTACTGCTTGATAATTATTTTATCATCGTCGTTCAATTGGTAATCTTCTATCTCCTTGATCAGTTTCTGCTCGTCTTTGTTCTCGGCTGGCAGAGACGTTCCCTCTTCATTGGCAGGGAAACACTCTTCGCCTACCTCTCTGTTATTCTCAATACCCTTTTTCAACTGGTTCTCTCTCAACCCTAGTCTGTTCAACCAAGCACAAACGGAGTTTAGAGTAGACGAATCTGTGATCATGGCCCAGTGAGAATCGTCGATTAATAGATTGGTTACCCCCTCTGCAACAATTTTTCTTTCCAAGTTTGTAATGTCTTCATAAGACACTAATACAGATCCCTCGGCAGATTTCAACACCGTGTTTGTTGCTTCGTTCACAATCGATCCGTCCTCATGTAGCTTATAATGTGAAATGTTTTCCAAGTACTGTGTGTACGACAACCCGTAGTGGTACTCAATGTCAAACTTGTTTGGACCTTGAACAAATATTTGGCCTGACTTTTCAAACTGTTGAGACGATTCGTTGGCAAAGTTGATCCCGCAAAGCTCCAAGTACCAGTAGGTATTCCCGAATTTGTCATTTCCTAGCGATCTCAATCTCTGCTGTTCGTTCACTCTGAGTTGGAGTTCCCAGTAGTTCTTTTGTACTTCAAGTTTCTCTCTGCTTTCTTGCAACTCTTGGAGTTCTGCTGTGAGCTTCTCAATTTCGAGCGCAATAGGTTTCTCAGAGTCATCTACTAGCTCTATATTCTCGTCCGATACAGCTGCAAGAGGAGATAGGGTATGTTGAACAAGAGCCGATTTCTCTTTTACTTGTTTGGTTTCCAATTCGGTGATTTTCTTCAGCGTGGATTTGTACTCTTTGGTAATTTTGTAACGTTCCGACTTCAAGTTATTTACAACGTCCATGGATATTTCCAAATTGGACTTGATATCAAACTGGTAGTTCAAAACAAGGTCTGTTAGTATCCAGAGAGCTTGGATCTTCTCTTCGTTGGAAAGTTTCCAAACAAAGTTTCTCCATAGCAATTTGTTCCAGTTACCAGAGTTTTTACTCTGTGGCTCAGTGACCATGATTTTCCCCATGATGTTGATTATTGTAGATCTGTATTTCGGTAGGTGAATTGCGTCCTGGTATATACCTATCAAACAGAAAAGCCAATTACCGTTATTGAACTGTCTCTTGGTGACTCTTTCGGACCAGTGCATTTTCTTGTACTCCAAGACTTTGTCTATAAATTGTTCCATTTCAGTGGGGATTTTCTCGTGTTCTTTTCCCTTTTCTTGGGTATCGTTCTCCTCGATCCAGACATCTTGAACAATACACGACCAGTTCCCTGTCTCGTCCATAAACAGTCTTATTAGTGCACAGAATAGTTCTACCAAGATGGTCGTTCCGTTGTATTGGATATCGTCAATCAGAGAGTCTGGGACGGTGACTGTAGGATCGTCTTGCTTTACTACTATTCTAAGCAGGTCTGGCATGCTCAATTTGGATTCGAAAAACTGTTTGTCGTATTTACTTATTCTCTGTGCTGTGTTTGGAATTCCATCTTTGTTATCATCGCTATTGTTTAGTGGAAGAACTAGTTCTAGATGCACAGTCTCGCCTGCTAATTCTTGAGGGTTTGCATATTTAAAAGTAGTTATCAAGTCTTTCAAAGAAACCAATGATATTTTCAAAGTGGTGTTGAAAGTGTTGATGAATTGGTATATGCTCAGAAGTTTCGACAATTCCTTGAAATCACCGGTGTCCTTGGTATTGAATGCAACTTGATTTAAATTGGTATCCAATTTTTGAAATTGTGCAAATGGTGGCTCCTGTGTATGGTCAAATGGAATATCAAAATCTTCTGTGATTGTGGTGATTCTGATGACGGGTTTTTCTATTACAACTGGTTTGATTTCTTCTTGTTCTTGTTCTTCTTTTTTCAAATCCCCAGCACGATCTGGTTGATCTCCTTCCACAGATCCATTAACCGTGGAAACACCGTCTGAATCCGTCGAGTTCTTGGGTTTTCTACCCCTCTTTTTCTTCTTCTTTGCGATTCCTGATTTGTCTTCATCGTTGTGATTCATCGTATGTTTTTTGTTATTTTTCTTATGTGTGACAGCAGAATCACCGTTATTGTTCAAATCTGACATGCTGTGATTACTACCTCCGTTTCTTTGGCCTTCCAATCCTGACTCTCCAGACTCTTGAGACTCCATATCAGGACTGTCCTCTGTATCTTCATCTGACTCATCATTTTCCTCTTCTATCTCCACTGGCTGTTTGAAATGTTCAAATTCTTTAGGCCATGTCATGTCCAAGTTGTAATAACTTAAATATTCAGGTTTGACACACCATGGACAACCTGTCTTTTTAGAAGGTTTGTACAATGACACTTTACAAAAAGATCTCAATAAATGTTTGGTGAAACACGATCTGTCTCTGGAAATTTTATCCTCATCTACAATTTGTGATTCGTTCGTTTCAGGATTATATATCTGGTATTTCGAAAATGCCTGTCTGGTTATCTCTTGTGTTTCTGTATTGATCAAAGCTGGGAACATTGCCTTTTCCTTGATGATCCATGGTGTTCTATTTGTTGGAGAGAGTACATATTTCAAATTAACAGACTCGCCGGGATAGTAGTCGTATCTGAACCTGTTGTATATCTCTTCCACTAACAAATCCAATCTGGTGATTTGATTGAAATGTAATGATTTGGCAATAGGTTCTCTAATTTTCAAAGGAAATTTTCTTTCTAAATTTTCAAATTCATCTTCTTCAGAATTCATTGCTTCAAAGAAAGATAGTTGAGATTGTCCTGTGATTTCACACGTAAACATCTTGGAATTGTAAAAATCCATTCTTTCTAAATACTCGTCATATTTGGAAAACCACTCACCTGTTTCTGAAATCAACCAAACATTTATTTTCAAATTTCTCGGCAACAATGGTGGAATCGGCAACTCTATGACATTTTTCTTAAACAAAACCATTATATGTCTTGCTTATGTGAAGGGGTGGTGATTGTCGGTTGTGTAGTTTGAGTATTAATACTCTACTTTTATCTTGAAATGTTTATTGTTGTTGCTATTTGTATGATCAAATTGTTCAACGTTCAATGGAATGTTTTTTTTTTTCTTTTTTTATGAAAAAAATATAGAAAAATTTATGTAACAGTTTTCCAAGGGGACTTGTAATCAATAACAACAACAACAACAACAGCAGCGACAGGAACAGCAACAACAACAAGAATGATAATCGTTTGTTTTTTTTTTCTCTCTCTTTTTCTAAACGCCGCCCGCTTTGATCGAAAATGAAAGAAAAAAAAAACTTGAAATGTTTTATTAAAAGAAATATTCTTTCTTTTTAAAAAAGATGTATATACCAGATATCTACAAATGAACAAGAGAATGTTTAAACATGTTTCAGTATAATTGGTATGGATAATGAATGTACACAGATTGCTTTAATTCTCTTTCAAGTCGTGGATCGACATGTCCCAGTATTTGATTTTGGATCAGACGCTGAGTTTAGTAAGTGAGATAAGCATGAACGAGCACTCTCTTCAAAATTGTCATCCTCACTTAGTCATGTTGCAATTGAGAGGTGAATGGATATCCAAGACTATAGCATAATCATTGGGACATTTAGTTGTAAAGTTTATCATATATCATCTCAACAACACTCGTTTTGTCTACAAAGAGATTATGGTGTTTTTAAACAACGAAAAAAAAAAAATTAATGATCTGACGTGTCAGTCACGTGCAATGCACGCAGTCCGAGACGCATGCCCAGTTTTCCGAGAAATACCGATAGAAACAATGTCCGAATGGGTTTTACTTCCCTGTGAAAAAAAAAATATTGAACTTTTCTTTTTTTTGGTTCTTTAACCTCTCCCCCCATTCAATACCCAGCAGCGTACCTCATCTGTAACTCATAGTCTATGTATCAACATCAATATTCATCTATTCACACACATGCTATCCATTCTTATTATGTACATATATACCAGAGAATACCTCAAAAAAAACGTGAATACACACATATATTTATATATCTCATTGTATTGGATCAACTGACAGAATCCGTTGAAACAAAATCAAAAAAAAAAGATACTATGGGTGCAGAAATTCAACAGTCCAATAGGGAGCATCGGAAAAAGAAAGATGACTCCAAGACCGCTAAGAAGAAGCTACATACCCAGGGCCACAATGCAAAAGCTTTTGCTGTCAGTGCTCCGGGGAAAATGGCCAAACAGATGTTGAGAACGAGTGACAAGAACGAGGGCAAATTGCATGTTCCTATGGTGGACAGAACGCCTGATGAAGATCCTCCTCCAATCATCATATCCGTATGTGGTCCTCCGGGGACCGGTAAGACTACGTTGATCAAGTCTTTGGTCAGAAGAATGACCAAGACTAGCTTGAACGAGATCAATGGGCCTATCACTATTGTTTCCGGTAAGAGAAGAAGAGTCACCTTTATTGAATGTCCTAGTAATGATTTGAATGCAATGATTGATATTTCCAAAATTAGTGATTTGGTATTGTTGATGATCGTTGGTAATTTTGGTTTTGAAATGGAAACCATGGAGTTGTTGAATTTATTACAACACCACGGTATGCCTAAAGTATTAGGTGTTTCTACCCATTTAGATCTTTTCAAAAAACAATCTACTTTGAGAGCAACCAAAAAAAAATTGAAACATAGATTTTGGACAGAAGTTTACCAAGGTGCAAAATTGTTTTACTTGAGTGGTGTCTTAAATGGTAGATACCCAGATAGAGAGATCTTGAATCTTTGTAGATTCATTTCAGTTATGAAATTTAGACCTTTGAAATGGAGAAATGAACATCCATACATGCTTTGTGATAGAATGACAGATCTAACCCATCCTGAACTGATTGAAACTCAGGGGAAACAGATTGACAGAAAAGTTGCCTTGTATGGTTATCTACACGGTACTTCACTACCAAGCTTTAAAAATTTTAAAGTCCATTTAGCAGGTGTAGGTGATTACAGTATTTCATCTGTGGAAAAATTACCAGATCCATGTCCAACACCATATTTCCAACAAAAAATGGACGAATATGAAAGAGAAAAATTGGAAAACGATCCTGATGCAGTGGCTCCGAAGAGAAGAAGAAGAAGATTGGACGATAATCAGAAACTGATCTATGCCCCAATGAGTGATGTTGGTGGTGTTTTGGTTGATAAAGATGCCGTTTACATTAACGTTGGTGGGGCCAATGGCAAAGGTGGTAAGCAATCTTTTGTTGAAGGTGAAGAGGCTGGTGAAGGTGAAGAGATGGTTGTTGGTTTGCAAAAAATAGAGAAAACTCTTGGTGAACAATTCGACAACGTTGGTTTACAACTATTCTCCAACTCCACTGAATTGAAAACTGTCAACGACGATGAAGAAGAAGAAGAAGAAGAAGAAGAACAAAGCCATGGTAAAAACACTGGTAGAAAATCGTTGAGAAACCCAAGATTGTACGGTAAATCTATCCAGGATGAAGACGAAATCGAAGGGGACGACAACGACGACGACGATGAAAACTTTGATCTGGACAACGAAGATGCGCCTCCAAGACTAGTGGAAATCGATTTCGACAACAAAGATGAAAAGCTACACATGGAGACAGATGACGAATTTGAATTGTCAGACGAAGACAACTGGGAACTAACCGCTGCCAACAAACTACAAGCTTCCATCAAAAAAAACAAGAAATGGGACATTTCCAAGTTGATCTACATGGACAACATCTCCCCTGAAGAGTGTATCAAGAAATGGAGATCTGACAAGTCTGCTCTAGTGGAAGAGAAAATTGACGACGACGAAGATCAAGATTTTTTCACAAAGAAATCCGAATCCCAAAACGCTCCAGCAAAGAGAGCTGAAGATGACGACGATTTAGAAAAATTCGAACCCTTCTTTAGCACTATGGAAGACTTGATCACCAAATGGGACAACATCGGATCCATCAAAGGTAGATTTATTACCGCACCAAAATTGAACAACGCCGATGCCAGTGGCGATGAAGACGAAGATGTTGAGGGTGACTTCGAAGACTTGGAAGCCGAGGGCAACGACGAGTCTGCCAACTCTGATAAACAGACCAGTGATGACGATGACGATGAAAGTGACCAAGACTTGGATGATGCCGAATCAGAAGGAGAGGAAGGTGATTTTACCAATTTCGACAAGGAGATGAACGAGACTGACGAAGAAAGCCAAGAGCCAGCCGATGAAGAGAAGACTCTGAGCGTCGAAGAAGAAAGAAAAATCAACGCTGTAAAGAAGGAAAAATTGAGAATGCAATTTGAAATGGAGGAAGGTGAAAACTTCAATGAAGATGACCCTGATAACGAGTATGACACGTGGTACGAATTGCAAAAAGCCAAGATGAGCAAGCAGTTGGAGGTCAACAAGTCGATCTTGAGCACTCTTACAGAAGAACAAAAACAAAACCTTGAAGGGCACAAAGCTGGTTCCTACGTGAGAATTGTTTTCGACAACTTGCCTATGGAGTTCGTGGAAAACTTTGACTCCAAGACTCCTATCGTCATGGGTGGGCTGTTGCCGACTGAGTTGAAATTTGGTATACTGAATGCCAGATTAAGAAGACACAGATGGCACAAAAAGATCTTGAAGACCAACGATCCTGTGGTTCTGTCTCTTGGTTGGAGAAGATTCCAAACTCTGCCTGTATATACGACCAGTGATAGTAGAACCAGAACAAGAATGTTGAAGTATACTCCTGAGCATTCTTACTGTCAAGCCAGTTTCTATGGTCCGTTGTGCTCGCCAAACACATCGTTCTGCGGTGTTCAAGTCATTGCCAACAGTGATACCACTGGTGGTTTCAGAATCTCGGTTACTGGTACCATCGAAGAAATCGATGCCAGTGTTGATATTGTTAAAAAATTGAAATTGGTTGGTTATCCAACAAAGATTTTCAAAAACACAGCTTTTGTGAAAGATATGTTCACCAGTGGTATGGAAGTGGCAAGATTTGAAGGTGCTCAGATCAAAACCGTGAGTGGTATCAGGGGTGAGATCAATAGAGCTCTAAGTTCTCCAGAGGGTAATTTCAGAGCAACTTTCGAAGATAAAATCTTGATGAGTGACACTATTATTTTGAGATCGTGGTACCCTGTTAAAGTCAAGAAGTTTTACAACCCAGTTACATCCATGTTGCTAAAGGATAAGACCGAATGGAAAGGTATGAGGTTGACCGGTAAGATTAGACACGAGCTAAGCTTGCTAACACCGGTCGATCACGACAGTACTTACAAGAAAATCGAAAGAGTAGAAAGAAAGTTCACAGGTGTCAAAGTTCCTAAAAATCTACAAAGAGACTTGCCATTCAAATCTCAAGTTTCTCAAATGAAACCTAAAAAGAAGAAGACCTACTTGCAAAAGAGAGCTGTTGTTTTGGGAGGTGAGGAGAAGAAGGCCAGATCTTTCATGCAATAAGTGTTCACTGTTGCCAAACAAAAAGACGAGAAGAAGAGGGCCAAGCAAGAAGAGTACTTGGAGAAAAAATCCGTCAAGCAACAAAAGGAAGCTGAAACCAAATTGGAAAAGGAAAGAGAAAGAAAGAGAACTTATTTTTCAGCCCATAAAACCCAAAAAGGTGGAGACTCCGAATCGGGTTCCAAGAGAAGAAGATAATAGGTTTCCGTCCAGTACGCACTCTGTATAATACGTGTTTGTTTGTTTGTTTTTTTTCACACTTGTTCTATATTGTATACTTATATATATATCTACTTAATGGAATTAAATAAATTGAGATAACCATTGGAAGGCTTCAGTGTACCCGTTCTTCATAACAACAGAACACATAAAGACTTCGATTGGTCTTTGGCCTTCGACTCTAGAGTTACCGGTGGTACTCATTAAACCCAGGGCACTTCTCAATTCGTTTTCAGGAACGGCGTTTGGAGAATCGATTTTGTTACCCAAAACAACAAATGGGACTTGTTTTAGTTCTGGGATTTGGAATAGACCTTCCAATTCCACTCTTGCTTCGTCAAATCTTTGAGGATCAGCAGCATCAACCAAAAACATGATCCCGTTGACTTCAGGGAAGTAATCTTTCCACAATCTTCTAGCTTGGATATGACCACCCAAATCAAAAGTGGTGAATTTGATATTACCGATGGACAATTCCTCGGAGGTTGGGTGCCACGTTGGTTGCAAAGTGGCCAATCTGTCGTTTTTCAACATGTGCAATAGAGTTGTTTTCCCTGCATTGTCTAAACCTAAGAAAAGTAATTTACCGTGTTTGTTCCATAAACCTAAAGAGGCTAACACATCTCTGAACCAATTAACAATACCCCACATATCTGTACTCTTGTTTTGTACTGATGTATGGTTTCTGTTTCTACCTATTCCAGAGAATACTAACAGATTAGTTGGCCTCTATATTGTCTACAATCCATGATCTGGGAAAAGAAAAACATACAGTAATGGAAAAAAAACGAAAAAACCACGAAAAAATAAAAACAAAAAACAAAAAACAAAAAACAAAAAACAAGATACTGTTCGTATTGAATGATATGGAATATTTATTATTATATATGTAGAAAAGTATAAACGATGAATTGATTAAACCCGTTATATTGGCGAAGATGAGAGATGTCGAAGGAAAGTGTCTTGAGAGACTCAGTTGATTAGATTCACAATCTCAATCAATTTCATATTGTTGATAAGGAGCCAGTTGAATCCCGAGAACTTCGATTCGCTTTCTTGGTCAATCTTAGAGGCAGAAAGTAGGATGTTCAAAAAATTGGCTTCGAGCTCGACTAGTTTCTTCCTGTTTATACCCACAATCTTGGCAAAAAAAGACGTGGAATGGACACTGTCTTCAATAAGCTTCCCACTAATGCGTAGAACGGCAATGATTAGCTTGTGTACGTGGTTTTTTGTCAAGGGCAGAACCACTTTAAGCTTTTCCGGCTGTTTGTGTTCAGGAGGATTCAGTGGGATGGGCAAGTGGGTTTCAAGCTGCTCCACGTTGTAATCTGTTAGGAGGTTTAGGAGTAGGTATGCACTGTTCAAGTATATCATTGCTGAGTACTCGCATCTTGGCTGGATCCTGTTTTTGATGAAATCAGAAAAGGGTATCGACGCGGGGCCCTTCATATGGAAACACTCGAATGAGCGGTTTGTGTCTTTGCTGTTGTCTGTTAAGGCTGTGTCCTTGTTCAGCTTCAACATAAAGGCTATAGTGTCGATGAATAGCTGGATGGCGTCATCGATGTCGTAATCCTTCATCATCGATGTATTGAATTCATTGAAGTTGATGGCTTTGTCTATATTCATGGAGTTCTTGAGACTCTCGTTGAAAGTACTGTCCCGAACATTTGATTGTGGATCGTTGGTCACACTCAGATTATCATGCAGTGGGTACGTGATCAAAAACTCATTCAGCTCTCCATTGCTGTTGTTGATTTTGATTGAAGAGTGATCGTCGTGGTCGTCGTCGTTGTTGTTGTTGAGTTTATCGTATGATGAACTATTTGGACTTAACGCAAAGCTGGGATTTCCACTACTGTAAAAACTCTTTTTACCATTGCTGTTAGCAGATTTGTTCGAGAGAGAAGCAGAGCTCTGTGCTTGACTGAGAGAGCTTGGAAGTTTGTTGGAAACACTTCCCTGGCTACTTGGTGGAATCAGGTCAGAATCCAAGTACCCGTTGTCGACACCACCACCACCACCACTACTACTACTGTTCTCTGATTGAACGTTTGATAGCTGGTTGTCAATAAAGGATGACAGTTGGTGGGCATTGCTGATAAGATCTTCAATGTGTGGTTTCCTCTGTTTCAGACTACTATTTGTGGTTCTGCTTTGCACTGGAGATACCAAACCGTTGTTGTTAACACTACTACCGTAATTACTACTGTTACTGTGTATATTTTTCAAATCGTGTTGTCCTACAAGGCCGTGCGTGAACCTACAAGACAAATCGTCATCACGATTTCCTATCGACATGGATACAGAAGACGAAGTTATCGATATAGCGGAAACGGGTCTACTGTCCATAGCATAGTCTTGTGCGTTAAAATGTACGTTTTTCGTGACACGCGGGTTTCCAATCTCCTCGTTGCTGGCATTCAACCCCAAATCGTTTCTCAGAGGAGACGCTACTCTCGGTGCAGGTGTGGCCAACAACGTGTCCTGGCTGGTCCTTGCCTTTTCCAAGAAATTGTTCATGAAATTGTACGATTGTCGACTCGTCTTTTTCAAGGGCAAGTTTTCCAACCTCAAGTCTTCCTTCAAATCTTCGTCCTCCTCTTCATCTTCGGCCCCATAGTGAAGTGCCTCTCCGCCATCTCCCAAGTCACTTGAGGAAGTTTCAAAGCTCCCGTTGTTTGCATGGTAAAGTCCAGTGCCTTTGTAACTGTTGTATCCTTTATCGCTAATGTTCCCATTATTAGCAAGGAACTCAGGTCTCAATTTGATGAACGAGTCTTCGTCTGGGAAATTCTCGTCTTCATTTTCTACGTCTGAAAACAAACTGTTCATGCTGCTGTTCTCTGTATTGCTCAATAGTCGACTGATCGTAGGTGGGGCTGTCTGTGCGTTCATTTCAATATTACTCATGTGTAAGGGGGATATAGATAGTTCTATGGATATACGAGCTTATGAACAATCGCAGATGGTCTTGTGTGGTGTTTTGGTTGGTCACCTATAAAAAAGAACATGCACATATGATGACCAACCCTTATATATTCCCACAAAACTGGAAAAGTTGATGAAAATTAAATAGGCAATCTTTATCGTGTGGGGTCACCGGGGGGAAGAAAAAGATGATTTAATATCGGAGAACTGATAACAACGTCACGTGCGTATGTGTTCGAAATGAGAAATAGCGAGGGATAAACGTGTAATAATCTTTAATCAATTGGTTCTGTGTGCGTTGAAAGATGGTTTACTGGTAACTACAGAAAGCATGGTGGCTGGCTGTTTGTCAATGCGAGGAGTCCATTGAAGGTCGCTAGATTTCAAATTACAACAAGTATGTAGTGACTGAATAACAATGAGTGTTTACTTCTGAGTAGTAGGGTTTAACATGGTGAAAAGAAAAGTTGGAGAAAGAAATGTAAACAAACGATTGGAACGCTCAGCACACGGACTAGGCAAAAACACACACACACACACAGCATCAATCCGCCATGCTGCAAGACATCAAGGAACAGGGTGTTAAAAAGATAACGACAAGTGTTATATCACATATAAACAATTATATACAACAATACAACCTAAAACCAATATATAATACATACATTGGTCAAGTACTAGGAGCAGTTAACTTAGTACAATCTGAAAGCTGGACCCATAGATGATTTAATAACTAGGGAACCGACATTTTGCCAGTTTTTCTTCAACAAAGAAACGAAAAAGTTGACGGACATCAAGATTTGGTTAACCAAAACATCTTGTTCCATTTCAACGTTACCAACGGCAACAGCCAAACACAAAACTTTTTTCAATTGAAATTTGATAGTGGATCTGACATCGGTGATTTTGGCGTACAAGTCATCGTTGTGGGAAACTGGAGTTGGGAATTTACCAGCTTTGGACAATTGAGGACCCAATAATCTTGGAACTTGTTTGATCAAAACATCAGAAGCAACAAAGGCAGCGTATTTTTTGGACAATTTTTTGATCAATTTTTTGTTCTTGTTCAATTTTTTCAAATCGTCAACAGACATGGCATCAACACCAACAGACTTAGCTCTGTCAACATCGAAATCATCACCAAAGACACAGATGGACATGTTTGGTCTTGGACAGATTGGCAATTTCAAAGCACCAGAAAAACGCTTATCTCTTTGAGGATCATAGTTTTTCAAACCGACTTGTAATTCAACAGTTTTCAAGAAGTTTCTTTGTTTGGTTTCAGTAGAATATTTCAATAATTCTTTGACGTTTTCTCTAATGTGAGAGGCACTAACTTTAGACATCTTGACTTGTAGGGATTTCTAATTTTTTTTGAGTTAAATAATAAGTTGTCTTCCAAAAGATTTGGTATTCCAGTAAAAAGGGTTTGCGACTTTAACAAAAAATGAGTTTCCTAATTTCTACATGTGTTGTTCTTGCATTAGGAGAGAGAGAGAGAGAGTGAGACGACACACTACAACACGACTTCCACATCATGTATATTTCGATCAACACATCCGATCATATATATACAAGATATCATGCGGAGAACCTGAACCTGAAACGAACAGAATTTCTTTTTTTCTCCAATTTCGCATTCCTTCTCTCTCAGAAGCATACATTTTCCAAAAAAAATATCGACAAAAAGAAAAACTGGAAACTCAACATGCGTGTCCCAAAGCGGCATATTTTTGTCAAAAATGGCCTAATTGGGCAATACTGTTGCTATCTGTTTTCAAGAAAAAGTATCAAACACCTGTTTTTCAGAGAAATGCATGCTTGAAATATATTTGTGACACTTTTTGTTTTTCTGACGTGGAGTGTGTGTGGGTTGGTGGTCTATGTATAACACCCGGACATTTCCTTTATGCAGGTCATGTGATCGGCGTTTCTCAAGCTCACAATGGATGGTCACTCTGATATCGGTGAAGTGTGATAACTGTATCTACGACTAGCACAACACCCTCCTGCCGAAAACCAAGAACCAAAATCTTTATGAATTTTATATCGCAATTCTCCAAGGGTCGGTTGACTCTTGAGAGATCGTTGATTCGATTTGGGAATGCCTACCACCGATCCAATAAGTTTATTTCCACTTTTTCTTTGCAAAATCCTCTCATATTCTCACTGCTCCTAAAAAGACACAATTCATCAGGAAGATGGCTTAGTAGACAGAAAAATGACCGATACACGTCTGAGGCTAAAATATTGAAATTGAGATCACGGGCTGCGTTCAAGCTACTTGAGATCGACGACAAGTTCAAATTGTTTCACAAAAAATCACCTCAAAGTATACTCGATCTAGGGTTTGCACCAGGGGCATGGTCACAAGTGGCCAGGGGAAGAAGCCATCAAGATTCGATTATATTGGGTATTGATATTCTGGCCTGCAATCCTCCGAAGGGTGTCAACTCTATTCAAGCCAATATTCTTTCGTTAAAGACACATAAATTGATCAGATTTTTCTTTTCTAGGAAAATTGAAATCAACAGACATGATATCTTGCACAAAGACTATGGATACTTTGAGAATTTCCAGGAAAACAAAGAGATGAAAAGCGCAACAGATGAAGAAGAGAAAATCAAACTTATGGAGAACTGGAAGGAACAACCTATCGATTTTATTATGAGCGACATGTATGTACCTTTGCCACAACACAATGGATTCTGGAACAACACTACTAATCTCCCCTATCTCAGGCTTGCTAACACATCAGGTGTAGCGATTAAAGACCATTTATCTTCCATAGATTTATGCGATGCTGCTTTAATTGCTGCATGCGATCTTTTAAAAAACGGTGGTCATTTTGTTTGTAAAATTTATACTGGTAAAGAAGACAAACTGCTCGAAAAACGATTCAAGAGAATCTTTGAGAAAACTTATAGATTCAAACCAGATGCTTGTAGAGACGAATCAAAGGAAACGTACTTGATCGGTATGAATAAAAAGAAAAATGTAGATAAACTACAAGTTTTCGCTGAATAAAAATGGTGTAACGAGAATTGTACTGTACAGTCACATCTATGTATATGTATATACACGTATACGTACTTTATTATATTATATTATATAATATCATGAAAAATTAGATCAAATCTTCTTGTTCAGAGACCTCTGCCGGCTCAGCTTCAGCTTCAGCCTCTACGTTTGCTTCGGTTTCTGGAGTTATCGATGGCTGTTCGACCTCTTCAGTAGGCATATCGACGTCTTCTTCCAGTTGAGGTTGTTCAAAATCAATCAGTTGCTCTTGCTTCTTTATCTCTGAAGTCAGGATTCTATCGGCTAGCTTTTGTTTACCGTCACTGCTCAACTTCGCTTTCCAATCTTGTAAGAAAGATTCAACGTCTCCCCCATAGGTGTATCCAAAGATTGTGGCTTCTGGAATTCTGCCGATGGATTTCAATAGCGTTTGGACCGATGAGATATCACCAGCTGTCCAGTATGAATTGAATGCAACGTTGAACAAACCTTCGTCTTCACACAACTTACCCAACTCAATCAACTTATCCTTCATGTTGAAAGAACTGTATATCAAATATAACGATTCAAAGTCGTTGGCGTTGGAGTAACTTTTGATAACTAGCTTGTAATTGAATTTCTTCAACGAAACATCTCCCAAAGTTCTCCATTTGCTGTCGTTCTCATCTTTTGAAATCAACTCAAAAGCCTGTTCCAGGTATCCTAATTTCAACGCCAAGTAGAACTTCTGTTCTTCGTCCGGAGAAACGTCAAACGCCTCTTGGAATAGTTCTTGTGCTTCCAAAAATCTCGACAGTTTCACTAGATTCTCCTTCCCCTTGACGTTAGGCAAGACCTCTTCGAATGCTGCATCGATGTCACCTCTCAACACCAAAGTTTGAAACTCCAAAACATCAACGGATATAGAGTAACTAGAAACGGTCATGTCTCTATCAGTAACATAGATTCTGCTGTCCTTTGGTAAATATCCGATAACGTAGCACGGTTTGTCGAAATGAGCCAAGGTATAACTTTTCCCACCAACGAAATAGCTCAACTTTTCGGACTGCGAGGTATAGATGAAGACGTCACCTACCCATTAACCACTCTTCACCACATCCCCAAACTCGTACAAAACGTCCAAACAATCTTGGTTCTCTTCTTCAGTCCCGTTGTTCAAGTTTTCTTCGTATAGCTCCTTGTTGAACTCCAAAACGTACCCGCTTTTATCTTCAACATCTTTGTCGGTACCAGGCACAGTAGAGATCAACACCAACTCTTCGTTGTCACTCCAGTAAATTTGGTCTGCATTGACATCAATTCTGATCACCAAGTTACCACTCTCCCATTCGTATAAAGAGGTGAATCCATCCACAGTTTTGACCCCTAAAAACGGACCAGAGAAAATCTTTTCGATGATATCTGTGACTTCGACGTCTAGCACTTTGACTTTTTTGAAGTTGCTGAATAGTTGCAACCCACCTTGTGGGTCCAAGATAACATACGAGTTGGAATCTGGAGCCCACGCAAAATCTTGACACTTACCGAAAGCTTTGTTTCTCCATGCCAACGATGTGTAGATGATATACTCACCATCACCCAAAACGGTAATACTTCTACCGTTTGGCGAGTGTTTGATGGAAGTCGGATACACATCAACGTTCCCTAGATCTTTCACCTGCAACGGAACCAGGGCACCGTCCTCCAAGGTTTCAGCCACTTGGTCGTCGACTGGTTTGATCAAACTGGTGAACACGTCGTTTGTGCTGGAGCCGGCTTTACCACCGCACCACACTAGTTTCCCCACTGGGTCCATAGAGTATACTGGATCGTCTTTACCCATGGACAGTAGCGAGAACCCGTCATCGCAACCTGTGGCAATGTAGTTTCTCTTCCCGGTTGGGTGTGCAGCAACACACCAGACTCTGTCCAAACCTAGATTCAACGTTTTCTCCAGTTTATAGGTTGTCGAGTTCCAGATTTTCAACGTGTTGTCCTCAGAACCAGATATGATGATGGACAAGGTTGGGTGGAAAATGGCAAAGGAGACATTGGTCAAATGTCCTTCCAAAGTGGCCACACACGACTTGGTCTGGTAGTCCCAAACCTTAACAGTCTTGTCATCAGAACACGTAACTAAATACGGTTTGTCTTGTTGTGGATAGTAATCAACAAAATTGACACCCTCGTTTTCGTGTGTGGTGATAGAGAAGTTTGGGTCCTCCTTTCCTAGAGACCAGATTTTCACAGTTCTGTCAAGACACGCAGACGCAAATGTGTTTGGGTCTTTTGGGTTGAATGCCACGTACATGACGAAATGCTCGTGCCCTTCAAAGGTTTGCTCAAAGCCCCAGTTTTTCTCCCAGTTCCACAATTTGATCGTGGTGTCGTCACTGGAGGTCAACAAGTAAGGCAACGTAGGATGCACGGCTATCGATCTGATGTAATCTGGATGCGCCTCAAAATCGGCAATTTTTTCACCGGTGTTGTGGTTGTAGACTCTGACTTTGAAGTCATCGCAACCAACAACAATCCAGTTCTGTCTGGCAATAAACTTCCCGGATCTAACAGGAACGTCAGTAACCTCAATAGATCTGACTAGTTGCTCGGTCTCGTAGTTCCAGATCTCAGCTTTCCCGGAATACAAAGTACTCAAGATCCATGGCTGCGTTGGGTGGAAGTCTAGAGCCTTCACTCTGTCAGATCTGTTCGTAAAAGCTTTTTTAATATTCAATTTCATTGTAGTGTAGTAGAAGGTGCAAAGTATATGGTTTGCTTTTCAGTTGTGTTTGGAAGACGTGTTCTTTCTAAGTTCTCCCCTAATTGAAAAATTGTCTAAGTGAGTGTTCTAGAAACTTGGGTGACAAATCGTGTGCGTGTTTCTTCTATTAACTGTTCAATTCCCTTCAAAACCTTCAGATGGAGTTTCTCTTCCTTCTTTTCAACACTACATGCGAATGCAGATCGTGTTTATTTGAAACAGCACAACTAAAATTTTTTTTTTTTTTTTCAGGGTGGTACGGCAGGAGAACTAAAAATAATAATAATCAGTAATAATAGTAATCGTCAAAAAAAAAAAAAGTGCAGGTTCGTAACCGGGTGAGCATAGGATGTTGGAGTTTAATCAATTCAAGTATCTGTCCCAAATAGGCAACGATAAGCCCATATAATGTGGAAAAATCCCTATATTTTCTTAGCTCCCATCACAATAACTGCATCAAAT
This sequence comes from Hanseniaspora gamundiae, assembly GCA_003020785.1. Classification (NCBI taxonomy): domain Eukaryota; kingdom Fungi; phylum Ascomycota; class Saccharomycetes; order Saccharomycodales; family Saccharomycodaceae; genus Hanseniaspora; species Hanseniaspora gamundiae. The sequence continues at coordinate 55,109 of PTXO01000044.1, forward strand.
TGATAAAAAAAAACCCCCATATTGTTGATGTTTAAAACTAGCGCTCTAAGTTTTGAATTCTTAGATACACTGCAAAATATTAGTTATCAATTACCGTGTGGGTAGTCTGGGTGTATAAGAACGAAACTAAAAATAGAGGATATTTGTAGTACACCGACCTAAGCCAGTTTAGTTGCACTCTTGGTGTTCACTTGGTCATGTTTCTGTGATGGAATTTGCTTTCAATTGTGATTCCATAGCTCTGATTGAATTCTTTATCGAGTTTACAAATTACACTATGTTCCGACACAAAAACAAAGTCACAAGTCATATAAATAGAAAGCAATGCATAGACCAGGGTATACTGTGTTTCTAGTCGCTTTGGCTTTGCTATCCTGTATCAGCTTCTGCAATGCCTTTCTAGAGTTCAAACAGCTTAATACGTATTTGGAGATTCAAGATAAGGTGTGCACCATTTACTACGTCAGTGGCCACTTCAGTTACAGGAAGCTTGTCAAAAAACTATTTGGGTTGCCAAGTTTGAAAACCATGGATACTCTCAAGCAGCCCCGCGAATACACCGGATTCAAACTCTTGAAAAAACACTATATCAAGAATGGAATAACTGGTCTTCAAACAGATATGAGTTTCAACTACTGTCACGAGGGCAAGCTAATACTAACAAAAGAGTTCAACATTGGAGGCCCAGCACTAGAGTATGGCTGGGATGCCCCTATCTGTGTCTACAGTAACATAGGTGTTTCCATGTTCGATAAGATCAACCAGTCTGAAATCATCACAGCAAACTCTGCACCGTTTCAAAAACATAATTTGACAATACTGCAGCGGCTAAAATTGAAAATCATCAAGTTTTTGAAACTCGAAAACAGATTCAGTCTATTCTACAACCTGGAAACTCCGACCCCGAACGACCTAGCATTGAACAATACTTCAAGGTTCCACTGCTTCAAGTACTCCAGGAAAAAAAAATACGCAAGCAGCAACTTGAACATATTCTTTCCTCAACAGTGGGTGGGTGGTCTATTCTACTGCGATCTAACACATGAGGAAAAGCAAAACTTGTTGCTCAATGGCTTGGACTCCAATTTGAACTTTGTGGACCCAGAACAATCATTCCATCACGTCTGCACTCCAAACAATGCGATCCCCTTGCTACCCGCTATCGTGGATCAATACAAGAACTATTGGACCGATAGTAGGCAGTACAAGCAAGGCGGCTCGAATTCAGCTTACGTCGAAGCCGTGAAGATCATCCCGTACTTATACACCCCGCATGCAGTGAACGTCTTGGATCTCAAAAACAGACTCATGGCACCAAAAAACCAAACTCGGAATGCAACTTATCACTCAGAGTCGCTACCAGCTACCTCTCTCTCTCACACATGGAAGTTCAAAGCCATTGATATTTTCAGAAAGACTCCGTTTATGAAGAAACACCAAAAATGGTTCAACGAGATAAGTGTGGACGAGCACTATACGTATGAAAAGGACGACTTGAACAAATTGGAGCAGCTGGTCCAGTACACTTTGCAAAAAATACAAAACATCTCAGACTCAAACAGGATCGACGAATACACCATATGGAAGTTCAATAACGATGGCATCGGAACGGCCAGTATCCACAAGTTGCACAGCTTGGTGCTAACCACTTACATGGGATTGGAGGATATGGTTATGGAGTTTATTTCTTCAAAATTGTTCAAAAAAGAATTGCAGCTGATTCATGACATGAGCAGCAAAATCCATCTCAAAAGTGATACCTATGCATATTTAAACTCGCCAAAATAAATACAAAAAAACAACACAACAAGAACAATAGTACTAATTAAAGATTTGCTGTTTATAACGAGGGGTATTGTACAAAAAAAATATGTAGTTTTATAAAAATGTGTGCCAGATGAGTAACCTAAAGTCTATTAACGACATCTGTTTTGTTCTGTATTTCACGATCGTAGAAAGATTCGAAACTAGCCTGTCTGTTCAGTAACTGCGTGGACTTGAAAAGTCCAGGGGCGTCGGAGCTGCTAGCCGAACTCATCAATCCCTTGCCTGACTCTGAAGTGGTTCTCTCGTGCAGGTTTTGGTCCTTCACATGCGGTGGCTTTTCAAGCTGTTCGTTATCCGACAGTTGAGTTTCCACGGATGGTTTTTGGGCATGGGAGTTATTAGACGTCACAGTATTGCTCTTCTTCAATTTCATAGTGAACGACTTCAATCTTGTTTTCAAACCAGGATGCTCCTCGGCGGTTTCAGTTTTTTCACTGGCCGCAGGTTCCGAGGAGCTGGAGCTGTTATCGACCAAGTTGGTGTAACTTTTATTCGGGTCCGATCTGTACATCGGATTGGCATCCGTGTGCTCTTCATTTTCCATGATTTCTTGTTGTGTTTCCAATTGGTCTTCCCAGTTCGAGTCGTGCTGTTTGACAGCGTCTCCCAATGCAAGCAACTCTTTGGCAACTGCATCGTCCATGGCGCCGTAGAAACTGTCCTTCTTTTGGAAAGACGATCTGTCATCTTTTGCAGGTTTGAATCTGACGTCCGGATTTTTAGAGCTCAGTACCAATCCTGTGTAAACTAGAATGGTCACCAAAAGAATCAATGAAAACGCAGCATTCAAAACAAAGAAAACCCATCCCATGATAGCACCGACTGCAGCAGGCTGGCCGAACAAGTCACTGAAAAACAAAAACAAAAACGAGTTGACCAAGTTCACTGTTTGGATCAGAATACTCAAAATGTTGGTGACTCTGTCCAAGTATGGTTTGTGACGGATCAACACAGCAAAGTAGCAAAGTTCAATGATGAATATGGCCAACCCTTGTGTTTTACCACTTCCCTGGGCTAACGCAATGAACAAGGCCTTGACAAATATGTAGCAAAGCACGAGACCTCCCCACCAGTAGAATTCAGCGTTGTACATCGAGTAGAACCAGCCGTATTTGGTCAACACTTTTTGATCACCATACAATAGCGCAGCTGGGTTTTTATGAATTTTTCTAGATTTCTGTCCAAAGTGCAATGTTCTGAAAAACGACCAGATCATTAGTCCAATGACAACAACTAGCAAAATGACTGCAATGAAAATGACTGCGGCAGAATCTCTTGCAAAGAACTCCCACATACTCAATATAGCAATCTGCGTAAATCCAATACAAAAGTACTTCAAAAGGGATCCTTTCAAAACGGCTTTCCAATTTTTTCTGAAATAGATCAATCTCGAGTTTTCCATCCACTTGAATCTTATGCATAGCTCTACAATCACTTTCGTCAACACCACAATGGATGCCAACAGGTAGCCACACAAGATGAAAAACGTGAATCCAGTGGCAACAATACTGGTATTCTCAATCCCCATTTTGAAACCCAATCTTTTGATACCTCTGAAAATTCTCACGTTGGAATTACCATAAAGAACAATTTGTTTGGCTCTCTTGACAATAGGTTGTAAGTAGTTCATGCCTCTTTTCAATTTTTTTTGCACCAAGACTGATTGGGAAGTGGACGTCAAGTACAAAGTAGGAGATCCTCCTGTAGCGTTCACATACCATCTAAAGATTTTTTGCATGAACTTAACCTCGATCAACCCCATGGACCAGATGAAGTTTTCTGCCCATGCAGCTGCAATTGGAGGAACATACTCAACATGTTCCATGGAAACGACTGCCACACTCTGGAAATAGGAAAATAATGACATTGCATTGGCTCCAATGTGCGAGGCCGCAACAGAGTTCCCGAACACAGCCAAAACTGCCGACGTCAACAATCCAATACCTGCCACAACAGCAGTTGCCCTTTTGACACCTGTTTGCGACACCGTTTTCCCATTGGAGAAAAATGCTTGAATACAAGCAACCACTTCACGGTTAGGATCGTCGGCTTTGATGATTTTCACTCTTGCGTATGCGTCTATATCTGGGACCTGGTACGCAATCCCGGGAATTTCCTTTGTGTAGGTGTTACTAATGTACTGGATACTGTCAACATCGATGGTCCCCGGAGTAATCGGATAGAATTGTTTCCAACCAATGTTACAAACGTCGATGGTCTTGGAGATGATCTTGAACCCGTAGGCATACACATCGACGTACGCCATGATTTTCCCCGAAACCTCAGAGTTGATATCCAACGAGTAGTGAAGGGCACTTGAATCCGGATCAAAATAAACATCAAACGAATTTGCCACTAGCTGTGAGTTTTCCATACATGAAACTAGAGACGTGGCCAGTAGAGTTCTTTTACTTGTCACTAGGTTTGCTGGCACAAAGATACTGAAAAGTAACCACATTACCACATTTTTCAAATTGAAGATACTACTTCTTGTTTTGAAAACCTGCATTGTTATAGTTGTGTGTGTGTGTGTGTGTGTGTGTGTGTGTGTGTATATATATATGCGTCTATATTCTAACAGTTATTGACTCTTCGTACTGGGTATATTGTATTGTGTTCCCTCTAACCTCTTTTTCCAATAGTTCTTGTTAGAAATCTATTGTACAGTATATGGTCTCTCTATGTTTATCTATATGAAACATCTACACCAAAACAGTCTACAGCTTAGACATAGCATATCAAGCAAGGGAAGTGACATGCACAAGAGCATTTGTTTAAATTACACAAATGCCGAATATGACCCCTGATGCATCAAGGAATACAACGTTATCCGTAAACCCTAGCACGACCAAGAGATCATTGGATAACAATCAGAAGAAGAAACAATCCATTATATGCTACAATAGCTGAAAACGTTCGTTTTTTTTTCTTTTTTTTTTTTTTGCTTTCTTGATGTTTTCCCGATTTAATCAGAGAACAATGTTGATCTTTTATTTCTCTTTTTTTTTGTCTTCTCGTGTACTACGTGGGTTTTTGACTCAAAAATAAATTTATATATAGATTAAAAGTGCACACGTGATTGAGGGGAAAGGGAGAAATTGGAGAGAAAGTGCGTTGGTTAGAAATAACGGCAGACGACTGATTGGCTGTGAAAGATATTCTATATATGGATAAGATGACAGAATCACAACAGTGGAGACTGATCATTGGTCTTCTTCGTCTCTGTCTTCGTCTTCTTTGGTGAACTCACAGGGAACACCCATTCGGGCCATACAACAGACATGGCTTCGTGAATTGTAGACACGTAATGCACCTTGATTTTCAAATTCCTCTGGATTATCTGCAGTTCGTTATCTTCAACAGATTCAAGTTCCTCGAGAGAACACCAATTGTTGTCAATACACATGTTTCTTAGATCAGGTGCGTTTTCTCTTGGAACTAGAACTTTTGTCATTTTGCTGTTCAAAGATGCTCCGTATATCTTTTCTCTCAGTCCTCCAATGGGTAAAATGTGACCTCGCAGAGTTATCTCACCAGTTATACATATACCTGGATCGATACGTTTGTTCAGCGATAGCGATAACATCCCCAGGGTTATGGCCATGCCTGCGCTGGGACCGTCTTTACTGACACCACCTTCCGGCACATGGAAATGATACTCGGATCTGGTGAAAACGTTGTTCTTTGGAATGGTCTTGTTGAAAACCATAGCTTGTATAATACTGCTTGCAATGTTTATCGATTCTTTCAAAGTTCCACCTAAATTACCAGTTGTGTATGATAGGTGCGGTCCTTGTAAAGATTCATCGTCTCTCAACTCTCCCGTTTTCAAAAATTCAAAAACCAACACCGATCCCGTTCCATCAGAGTTATATGATAGTCCATTTACAACGATTCCTGGTAAAGTGGTTTCTATGGGAAAGGCATCATCGCCATCATCATCATCTTTTTCTTCTTCTTCTCTTCCTTCCATTTTGTCGTATTTCTCAACCTGAAACTTTGTACCAGAACTGGACTGGCCAAATACTTTGGTCAAGTACCGTCTGTCAATAGTGATAGCAGTGCTCCTTGGAGTAGCATTAGTCCCGTTGACAAGCTCGATGATGCAGCTTCTCACCACAGTACCTAGTTTCCTGTCCAGACTTCTCACACCGGCTTCGTGTGTATACTCCAGAATCAAAGCTTGCCATGCCTCGTTTGTGATTTCTAGACCATGGAAATTGTCTAACTGGGACAACCCATTCATTTCAATCTGTTTGGGTAGTAAATGTTTTAACGCAATTTGTTTCTTCTCATCCATCAAATACCCCGATAATCGTATTGTTTCCATTCTGTCTAACAAAGGTGGTGGTATGTTGTGGCTTTCATTCGATGTGCATATGAAGACGCACTGTGATAGGTCTAACGGGAACCCTAGATAGTGATCCATAAACGATCCGTTTTGCTCAGGGTCCAAAACTTCCAAAAGAGCTGCGGATGTATTCCCATTGTTGCTGGATGCCATGTTCCCATTCGTTCCTGAGAAAATCTTATCCAGCTCGTCCAGCAAGATCACCGGATTCATACACTGTGCTTTTTTCAACGAGTTGACAATCAGCCCATTCATGGACCCCACGTACGTTCTTCTGTGCCCTCTTATGTCGCTTTCGTTGTATATCCCACCTAGGGATATTCTTTGGAAACTTCTCCGCATCACTTTGGCGATCGACTTGGCAATCGAGGTTTTACCGACTCCCGGAGGTCCATCTAGTAGCAATATTGTTGGTGGGATGTTGCGGTTTTGCAACTTGTCCTTTTGCCTTTGATGAAGATTGTAAACACACAGATACTCCAAAAGTCTACTTTTGATCTTGTTCAACCCGTAATGGTCTTGGTCTAATATTTTTTTCACTTTCCCCAGATCAAATTCTTTCGTACTATCAAGAGCGTCCCCTGAATGATAAACGCCAAACGGGATGTCCATGACATTGTCGAAATAGTTTCGCAACTGTTGGTACTCAGCCGTCTGTGTGTTCATCTTTGACAGTCTCTTGAAATCCCGTTGGAGCATTTTCTGGCCCTCTGGATTCATGCCACCTGTTTCCATACGCTTCAAAAATGCTCGTATTGTTTCCAAATCATCTGTTTCCTCTGCCGGGTCTGACAAGTGTTGCGACTCGGATATCGCTTTGGTTGTTGATTTGGCGCGTGGAGACGATTGCAAATCGTCGAGGCAATATTTCAACGATTTCAGCTGGATTCCGATGATTTTAGCCTTTTCCTTTTGAGAAAGCTTAGAGTACTTGGAATTGATGTACTCATTGAGACTCTCCAAATTGCTGAATAAACTCTTGAACTCCTGACTGATAACGCTCACAAAATACTCCGCCTTGTCTGTAAAATCCATTTGTAGAAGAAACGCTATTTTTTGTTTTCGACTAGTTGGCAAAATCGCTATTATAATGTCCATGAAGAGATTCAAGTCTTTCGTTTCAAGAGTGCTAAGGTTCTTCTTGATATCATTCCAGGCCGACGTGAATCTTACACTGGATAACTGGATGTACAATATGTTTATTAGTGGGGAAGACAGATGCAGATTCTCGTGCATGGTTGATTTCAAGAAAACGCCATGTGTAGAGACAAAATCGCAGATTTGGATGTCCAAATCCATGATGCTCTTTACTATTTCGTCTTTCCGCAACAGAGCCGCAGAGCTGTCAATTTCAACGAGCATGTTTTCCAGTGTAGCATTCTGCAACATGAACACTCCTCAATACTCGTTTTCAGAGATATGCGACTCTTTGGATTTGCCCTTGATTCTGCAAACGGATTTGAACGTGAGTTTGATATTCCCACTGTCTTTGTTGGAGAGATCCTGGATACTCAAAATGCGAGCAACCGTTCCATAGCTCCATTGGTCTGCTTCATGTGTGATGATCGCCAAATACAATGGTACCGTGTCCTCTTTCGAAACAACACCACTGCGTAAAGGTGCATGTTTTTGCAGAAAAGAGTGTACTGCCTTGACGGAATCAAAACACTTCTTTGAGATTACACTGTTATTATCGGATTTCTTGTCGGACAGTTCCAGTGGGTTTGTCGCATCATCTCTATTCACAAGCTGACTCAAAACACGACCATTCCAGATCGATTTGGGAATTGTAGTATACGAGTAAATCATTCCTGGTAAATTGACTGTATCGTCATAGCACGTCAAGCAAACTGCAGGGAATGCGCTGATCGTAAAGTCTGATGTACACATTGATTTTTGTGGTTCTCTCTCTCTCTCTCTCTCTCTTCGGACTGGCTTTTGAAAGCTTATGTTGGTTGTGTTATCTTATCGTCTCTTGATCAACAATACCACGGGAATTATCAAAATCTATTGAAAAGCCGCATTATTTGAAGCAAAATGCCTGTGACAAATTCGCTTACACACGTGATCGAGTAGTGAACTCGATTAAAGACACATTTTAAAACACATAATTGCATTGAGTATTCGTACATACATAACTAGATATAGAAAAAAACATTTATACACATCAGCATACTATATGATGAGAGCAAAACGTAAATGAGAGAGAATAAAAACATACACACATGAAACTGCGATATCCAATGAGGACTTACACCTAGTAGTCGTCGTCGTTGTTGTTGTTACCGTAAGAGCTGGAGTTGTTGTTGTTGTTGTTGTTGTTGTTG
>PTXO01000045.1:0-63455 GCA_003020785.1 Hanseniaspora gamundiae
TTTATTCTTTTTTTTTTTTTTTTTTTTTTTTTCTTTTCAGCTCATTTCAGCTAAAAGAGCGAGAGAAAGAGAAAAAGACCATAGATCAAGTCAATTAGTGAATACAACTTGTATCAAAACTTCATTACAATTGCATGAGAATAATTACAACCACACTTTTTCAAAGATGAATTATTTTACTAACAGTTTTACCATTTTATCTTATTCCTTTTTTTTGTCTTCTCTTCCGCAGAAAGAAATGAAAAATAATGATAAAGTAAACACATCATTAACAACAGATTTGTGGTGATATTCATGGTCAATACTATGATCTATTAAGATTATTCGAATACGGTGGGTTCCCTCCAGAAGCCAATTACTTGTTTTTAGGTGATTACGTCGATAGAGGTAAACACTCGTTAGAAACAATTTGTTTATTACTAGCTTATAAAATTAAATATCCAGAAAATTTTTTCATTTTAAGAGGTAATCACGAATGTGCATCTATCAACAGAATTTACGGGTTTTACGATGAATGTAAAAGAAGATATAATATTAAACTTTGGAAAACTTTTACAGATTGTTTCAATTGTTTACCAATTGCAGCAATTATTGATGAAAAAATCTTTTGTATGCATGGTGGTTTAAGTCCAGATTTAAATGCCATGGAACAAATAAGAAGAGTCATGAGACCAACCGATGTTACAGATGTTGGTTTGCTAAACGATTTGTTGTGGAGTGATCCAGATAAAGATATCATGGGATGGAGTGAAAACGATAGAGGTGTTTCATTTACATTTGGTCCTGATGTCGTTTCCAGGTTCTTACAAAAACACGATTTAGAATTGATTTGTAGAGCCCATCAAGTCGTTGAAGATGGTTATGAATTTTTCAGTAAAAGACAATTGGTTACCCTATTTAGTGCGCCAAACTACTGTGGGGAATTTGATAATGCAGGTGCCATGATGAGTGTGGATGAAAGTTTATTGTGTTCATTCCAAATTTTGAAACCTGCTCCTAAAGTAGTCAAAAACACCAAGAGAAAGAAATAAATGTAATTGCAGAATCATTAAAGAGATTTGAAAAAACAAAGAGATGGATGTTTACATCTTTCTCTATTTCCACTCTCTTTTCTTTTTTCTAATTTTAATACTATTACTATTATATCATTAATCTTCGAACACACCTAACACAACACATATACAAGGCTAATTAATCGAAACATACAATTTTATTCATTATACATGCTTACTTGTCTGACAAAAGAGAAGAAAATAACTTCAATTACAAGTCCTTTAACTACTTATTTACGTATATCTATATGACTGTATGTATGCATGTATGCATGTATATGTATTTAATTTTTTTATGTACACTATATTCATCATTTAAATTGAAATTTTAACCATCCATAATATCATTTCACTTGTAGAAAAGCAACTTTGTAATTATTGTGAGTTGTAATGTTATACAGATCACAAAACTATCGTATAGTGATCTGTTTCAAGGTCGGGTACTTTTTAGCTGTTTTCATATGTGTTTTATAAATTTATTTATTTTTGGTTCTTTTTTTTCTGCCTTTTTTTTTTTTTTTTTTTTTTTTGTTTTTACCAAAAACCCATTGAATTTGTTTTTCCCAACTAGTCATGAAATATTCCCCATTTTAATACGTACACGTTGGAGTATCATCATAACGACACAGAGAAAAGAACAATATACAAAAACAGCTACAGAGTATAAAAGAAAAAGTAGCGATGTTTGGAATTAAACTAATACTTACTGCTTTGTTTGCCTTTTTGCAATTAGCCCATTCACACACTGTGCTATTACCAGCTAATGGGGAAAGATGTTTCTATGAAAAATTGAACAAGGGTGATGAATTGTCCGTTTCTTTCCAATTCGGTGATAGATCTAAATTTTCTACTGAATAGCAAACAGGTGATTTTTTCATCTATGGCCCAAACAATAACCAACTTTTGAAAGACATGTTTCAAGCTGAACACGGTGAAGTGTCAGTTACCGCTGAGCAAGAGGGAAGATACAAGTACTGTTTCTCAAACAAAAGATCCAGTTTAGATACAAAAGATGTAACCTTCAACATTTACGGGGTCATCTACGTGAGTTCAGATGATCCAAACTCGGACTCGTTGGAAGCTTCTGTTAAAAAATTGAGCAAGTTGGTCACAGAGGTTAAAAACGAACAGAGCTACATCGTCATAAGAGAAAGAACTCACAGAAACACGGCTGAATCTACAAACTCCAGAGTCAAATATTGGTCCGTTTTCCAATTGGTCGTTGTTGTTGCCAACTCTGTCTTCCAAATCTACTACTTGAAAAGATTTTTTGAAGTCACATCCTACGTCTAAAACTGCTGCTGTCACTAAAGCGTGTACAATTTTAAACCGGTCATTAGTTTTTTGTTATTCTAGAGATATATATATATATGTATAACTTGTATTTATTTGTAAAGTATAAAGAACTCAAAATAATGTAATAAAAGCAGGTTTGCAATTCAGAAGAATACCAGTGGTGTTGAGGGCAGACTTCATTAAAATAGTTTTATAAATATTCACGTTTGTTTACATTTACTGCCAAACATATGTGCTTCCTCATAGAAGTTAGAGTTAGAGCAAAGTTTAATGTACTAGTAAAAAAAATAAACAAAAGATGTTTAAAAAAGAAAAGCAAAAAAATAAATGCCACTCCCTGGAATCGAACCTGGGTTTCAACAGCCACAATGTTGTGTACTAACCACTATACTAGAATGGCATTAAATAATTATGAATGTATATTTGAGTGTTTTCAACCTACCAATCTTTCAGCGTTATTTGAGCTCTGCGAAACATCCAAACATGCTCATATCCGTTAAAAACAAGAACATATACGTACCGCTAGTTTCTGATCACGCTAGATATTAGAGCAACGGGTCTTAGTGTCCGACTAGCAGTTGATTCATCGCAAAAAGTCTAGAAGCACTCCTGCTCTGTGAAATGGAGTGGCTCTCATAGCCATTCCTAGAGAACGCCCGCTCTTTGAGAACATACTTCATCGAGTTATGAAACGAACACTGGCGATCACCAGTAAATATCTCCATAGGTTAGATGATTCATACAACGAGAATTGTAATTGCGTAACAACTTGAGTTTGTTCAAATATCGATCGTTACATGTCTGTTTATCGGTCTGTCTGAAGTTATTATAAAAAACATATATGTTTAGTCTTGGTGTTGATTAATCGATAATACTTATACTTATGTATATAGAAATACGTAAAAACCAGGCCTATTCTGTTTAATATCGAGTAATACATAGTCCGAATAATTCACCCAGAAGGCATTATTACACTTTTGTTGTGTCATGAGTTTGATGATCATCGATAGATATAGCTTATATTTGTGCGTGAAGTCCATTCAAGGGAAACTCTGCAACCACGCTATCGAAAATATGTTTTGTTAAATTATTATAAATAGCAAAGAGTAGAAGTACAAAGTTTTACCCCGTTAATAAATATGTAGTATATATGCATTGGCTATGACATGATATCAAGCGATATATTGCTAGACCAAAGCCAACAACAAGAAGGAATTAGTAAAACACTGATCTAAGGCAGATAAGAGCTTAAGAAAAAGTTAAAAAAAACAACAGGTTAGTTAACTGGAATGACAACAACAAAATTTTAATATGGCTCTTGATTGTTACGACATGTTTATACCATTTGCTTTCGGGTATACAGATAGAACACATCATAGCATCTGGTAGCATCCAGCTGGTGGACGATTATTCAGAAATGTTAGATATTGAAAATGTCTACACTTACTCCACCTTCAGAGACGGTTTTAAAATGTTGCTTTGATTAATGCACTTCATTACAGTTCGAAGGACTGAGCGGACAAACTAAGTATAAAGAATTTAGTATCAATGAAACACGAAAAGTGCCCTTCTTCAACTACATTTTACGGACGACTTGTTTAGAATGTCAATTCCTTGCCACGGTTGTCGAAGCTTTTGTCCACCAATGGTGCAGACAATTAGACTTATTGCCTTTGAACTATTATTCAAATACGACCGCAGTAACTATGTTCTACCATGCACTTCAATTTACAACTAAATACACTATCCTTTGTTGTTCCCGAAGTCGTTAGGTCAAGCTTGTGCCATGTTTATACAGAAATTTAGTAGATTTTCCAAAAAGTTTGGGTGTGTTAGGTAGCGATTAATGCTTGAAAAAAAGAAAAGGATAAAAAAATAATTGCCACTCCCTGGAATCGAACCTGGGTTTCAACAGCCACAATGTTGTGTACTAACCACTATACTTGAATGGCATTAAATATTTTATGCGTTTTTGAAATGTGGGCCTTGCTAATACCACATATCAGCTATTGATACAATAAACGGTTTGTTTTTCAAAGTCAACAGGGGAATTTGAGAATCATATGTGTAATCATGATCAAAAAATAAGAAAATATATCAAGGAGTGTCATTGGATATAGGAAGCTTGTCTCTAGTAGCAATTCCGATTAAATTTTTTTTCCGTTTTTGAGAAAGCTCAATTGTGGCTTGATGGTCGTCTCAGTGAAAAATTGATTTTAGTTTTGCAACAAGTAAAAAATCACTATTGCTGAAATTGAAAACTCCATCATACAAAGTGTTGTTGTGTAAAAGAAGCACACACTGCTTGTTTGAACAAAGTATTGTTGCAATGAAATGCCCTGACCGTTTGAAAATGTGCGTGCATGCATGCATGCATGCAGTTTTTTTTCCATCTAGCTACTCATAAACAAAATAGAATACACGCTATACATATAGTCCAAAAAATAACAACAGTACTGCTTAATGCAAAAGTCAATAGAGAGCTTACCTTTATTTTTCCAAAAATTGGATAATATATTGTCATTCTAGTATTAGCGGTTAGAACACACCAGTACGGCTGTTGAAACCCTGGTTCGAATCCAGGGAATGACAGTGTTTTTGTTGAATTCAGTTTTTTTTTTTCACATTCTATTTTTACTCCTTTTTTTTTATTTTTTACCCGTGATGCATTTACTAAAAGAATGATATTTGTACGATTTCTCCTCAGGCAATATATTTTAGACTAATTTCTCTATAGTTTTTTCTAAAGAAACTAGTTTTTTTTCTTTTTTCTTTTGGTTCTCTCCCAATTGTTCTGAGAAGTATGTGCACATTATATTGTGTTTCATATTTTTTTTGATTTGTTGCGATGGTTTCAGGTATTCTATTTCACATTATTTAAATAAAATACCCCACGTAAAGAAAGTGAAATCATTTAAATGAGAGTTCGAAATAAGATATTTATACTTTTAACATTTCAGAGCTGTCAAGCAAGAACAAAGAAAGCATCAAAACTATACCAAATCAAACAATAACTTTCTACTTAAGATGAAGCAACTGATGAAGAACAACGATAGCAATGTCGAAGAAGTTGTTGTAGTAGATCAAGGAAACACAATCATTATTCCACCAAGTAAGACCATCGAGTATGGGTATTTATCGGGTTGGGTGCATGATGAGGACTCAGAGCTTCAACTTTACCACCGTTTTATGAAAAGAGCCTCTACCGTCTCCAGTGTCTCTCCTACTGCGACCAGTTCTGCCGGATGTGTGCAATGTCCGGATGTTTCGTGTCCAGCTTGTGGAGACAACTACGCCTGTGTCATGACCAGTTTAACGTGCAAAGACTGTCCCTTGACCTACTGTGTGCTAAAGCCCCAGGCTTCTGTCTCCAATAGCAGTAGTTCATCCGGACCCCACAAGAAAAGCATCGGGGCGGTTGTTGGTGGTGTTGTTGGTGGGGTTTGTGGTGCCATTGCTGTTGTGGTGATACTGTATTTCTTATATTTCAAAAAATATTACTCTAAAAATAGAAAAAGCACAAAGATGAACGGTGAGGGTAAAAGACTTTCAAAAATGATACTTGGAGGTGGTACGGGGAAGCAAGAGCATGACAGCTCATTACTCGATTGTAGTGTTGATGGTAACTTAGGGTCATCAGCACCACCTTCATCGTTAGCCGGAGGTCCAGGAGCCATCGGTTTGTTTTCAAATGGAAACGACGGACAAGCAACCGATCTAGGAGATTTCAGACCACCGCAAAGAATGAAACAAATAGATGGAATAAATGGCAAAAAGAACAAGTTTTCTGACGAAACAAGCAGTGTTTCCACAACGGCCGCATCCAACATTCTACCAATTGCATATATTCCCGGTGTTAAAGCATCTGCTAGTAATCCAAGTTTGAGAACCAATGGACTGAGTGGTCTTGCTAGTAATTCTAGACGTAACAACCTCCGCAAAGGGAAAAAAACGGATGATGACGCCAAAAGTCATATTACCTTGGGCAGTTCTATTTTGGGTGACTTTGACGATGAACCAACGGAAAACAATAACTACAGCAACTCGAGAAAGAATAACGCAAGTAGTGCGGCAACTTTGTTCAGTGAAGACAGTATAAGTTTACACGATGGAGTAGGTAACGGAACTCTAGCTACTTATAGTGTAGGAAGCTTAGTGAGTGTGAACGACAATTTAGTTGCTATAAGAGCTAGACCTAACCTGGTACAAATCGACGAAGAAGAGGAAGAGGAAGAGGAAGAAGAAGAAAAAGGCTCCAACAGCCAGTCTATCAACGAAAAGCAAGAACTGGACAGTGATGCGACATCGAATATGGATAGTTCCAATGTGTCAACTCTTTCAAACAGCAAAAACACGTACAATAGTGCGACTAGCCACAGATTGCCACCAACTCTGCAGGAAGAAGACGAAGAAGATAGTGACGATGATGATAGTTTGGTCATAGAACTGGATGTGCACCCAAGATCAAACAACAATTCCAACTCCAACTCCTACAAAAATGGAGCAGAACAATCTGATTCTCCTTTCAGCAATGTTCATGAAATTGAGAAATCAAAGGTCAAAGACAACAAAGACCTACTATGAATCGAACGATACATATGTAATTGTATACACTTCATCCATGTGTACTTTAAATATAGGAACAACATTGCTGTTAAGCGATTGTACTATTACTGCTAATGTCATTTATATAAATGTGATAGCAAATCAACCATGAACTGTGATGACTCGTACATGCCAACTTCACACCTTAAAATGATCACGGTTAAACATGTGATGAGATTATATGTCCTAACCACGGCTGACACACGTACACTTTTTTCTATATGGATTGCCTTGTCTTAGCTTTTTTCTCGGAGTGTAGAATTCCGTGTCATCTGAGTTTAGATTACGCGCCATTACGATCATGGCTTTAACGAAACAGAACAAGGATACAAGTGGGCAAAGAAAGCCTTTCATAATAGGTATACGATAACGGACTGGAAATATCATATGTGAAGTAATCAACTAATTGATAGATTGGTTTGGAACGGCTCTATATATCAAGTTGACAATATGACTCTACAGATTCACAATAATTCTAAGATGTTTGTACAGAGGAATGTGAACGGCTTATGTCTAATATATATACTTGATCTATTTATCCTGAATTTGACTGTTTTCAAGACTTTACGATTGTAGCAATCGTGATGAATTAGTCTTTAATGCTACACATGTTCTCTTTAAGACAGATCAATAACGTGGTAATTATATTATAGTGGTTGCTGGATCATCTACTGCGTGAATTCTTCAATATCCTAATCACGTTTTCTCAAAATAATTACACCACAATCATATATAATGCAAATAACGAACGATTAAATAAATTTTTTTTTTTTTTTTTTTTTTTTTTTTTTTTTTTTTGCTGGTCGGTTTTTTTGCTCTGGTAGTTTTTTTTCTATTCCAATTGTGTTGAATAAAATTGATGATAATTAATGTCCCTCTCCGAATGACTGATATACCTCGACTAATGCAATTCTGTTTCAAATTGTATATATATACACTCTTTTTGCTATTATTCACTCATTCCAACTTCTTAATGTGGAAACCTTTAGATGATTTTCATGTGTGTAGTTCTATTTCTTGCCGAAAAAAAAATAGATGAATAAAAAAAAACCAAAATTATTTTAAACACCAAGTAGTTCGATAAATAATGTCTCAATTTTCCGATATTGATAGAAAAGCCGTTGCTACCATTAGATTGTTAGACGTTGATGAAGTTTCTGCCGCCAACTCTGGTCACCCAGGTGCCCCATTAGGTTTGGCTCCAGCTGCCCATGTCATCTTCAAACAATTGTGTTGCAACCCTAAAAACCCAGACTGGATCAACAGAGATAGATTTGTTCTGTCCAATGGTCATGCCGTCGCCTTGTTGAATGCCATGATCCATTTGACTGGTTACGACTCTTTGACTTTGGACGATTTAAAACAATTTAGACAACTGGGATCCAAAACCCCAGGTCATCCAGAATTCGAATTACCAGGTGTTGAAGTCACCACCGGTCCATTAGGTCAAGGTGTTTGTAACGCTGTCGGTTTAGCCATTGCTCAAGCCAACTTTGCTGCCACCTACAACAAACCAAGTTTTGAATTATCCAATTACTACACCTTTGCCATTGTCGGTGATGGTTGTTTGCAAGAAGGTGTTTCCTCGGAAGCCTCATCTCTAGCTGGTCACTTACAATTGGGTAACTTGATTGTCTTCTACGATGACAACAAAATCACTATTGACGGTGCCACCAACGTTTCCTTCTCTGAAGACGTTTCTAAAAGATACGAAGCCTATGGTTGGGAAGTTTTGAACGTCTTACAAGGTGATGACGATTTGGACTCAATTGCCAACGCTATCACTCAAGCCAAAAAATCCAGCAAACCTACCTTGATCAAATTGTCCACCATCATTGGTTACGGTTCTCTGCACCAAGGTACTTCCGGTGTTCACGGTTCTCCATTGACAGCCGATGACGTCAAACAATTGAAAGTCAAATTTGGATTCAACCCAGAAGAAAAATTTGTTGTTCCACAAGAAGTTTACGATTTATACAACCAAACAATCATTGCCCCAGGTAAACAAGCCAACTCTGCTTGGAACGATCTATTGGGCAAATACACCAAAGAATACCCAGAAGCCGGTGCCGAAGTTGCCAGAAGATTGAGAGGTGAATTACCAAGTGGTTGGGAATCTAAACTACCATTATACACTCCAAAGGACTCTGCCGTTGCCTCTAGAAAATTGTGTGAAATCGCCTTGGATGCCATCTTTGACGATATTCCTGAATTAATGGGTGGTTCTGCCGATTTGACTCCAAGTAATTTGACCAAATCCAAAGGATCCACCGATTTCCAACCTCCTCAATCTGGTCTAGGTGACTACAAAGGTAGATATATCAGATACGGTGTTAGAGAATATGCTATGGGTGCCATCATGAACGGTATCTCCGCATTCGGTGCCAACTACAAACCTTACGGTGGTACTTTCTTAAACTTTGTTTCCTACGCTGCTGGTGCCGTCAGATTGTCCGCTCTATCTGGCCATCCTGTCATCTGGGTTGCTACTCACGACTCTATCGGTTTGGGTGAAGATGGTCCAACCCATCAACCTATCGAAACTCTGGCCCATTTCAGAGCTCTACCAAACATCAACGTCTGGAGACCTGCCGATGGTAACGAAGTTGCTGCTGCCTACAAAGTTGCTTTGGAATCTAAACATACCCCATCTATCATTGCTTTGTCTAGACAAAACTTGCCTCAATTAGAAGGTTCTTCTATTGAAAAAGCTGCTAAAGGTGGTTACGTTTTGCAAGAAAACAAAGACGCCAAAATCACATTGGTTTCTACCGGTTCTGAAGTCGGCATTGTTGTCGATGCTGTCAAAGTCTTGGCTGAAAAAAACATTCCAGCCAGAATTGTTTCTCTACCAGATTTCCACACTTTTGGCCAACAATCTCAAGAATATAAATTATCTGTTTTCCCAGATGGTGCTCCAGTTTTGAGTGTTGAAGTCTTGACTACTTTCGGTTGGGCCAAATATGCTCACCAATCGTTCGGTATAGATAGATTCGGTGCTTCCGGTAAAGGTCCAGAAGTCTACGAATTCTTTGGTTTCACTCCAAGTGGTATTGCTGAAAAAGCTGAAAAAACTGTTGAATTTTACAAAGGTCAAACCGTCCATTCATTAGTCAAAACAGCTTTTTAAATGTGAGTTTAGATAATGCGTTTCAGCGTTTTATGTATTATTATATATGTAGTAATATTAAGACGCAATTTATAGTTTGATAGAGTTGAACTATGATCATATACATGTTTTTATATATAAACTTGACTCTTTACAAATAGGCATTTTTTTTTTTCCTACTCTCATGAGGGTTTCAAACAACAAACAACAAGCAGAGTATCGACCAACAAAGATGAGTGAGAACATATATATATCAGTAGCGTTTGTATGTCTAGGAAACATATGTCGTAGTCCAATGGCCGAGGCCGTGTTCAAACAAGTTGTGCAAGATCACAACCAAGGCTCGCATTTCTCTCGCATTGAATCTTTTGGAACTGCAGGATACCACATCGGGGAGTCACCAGATCACCGCTCTGTTCAGACTTGTGAGAAAAACGGTGTTCCTGTAAACCACAGCGCCCAACAGTTCAGGGGCAATCACTTCCAAGAGTTTGATTACGTTATATGTATGGATAATTCTAATTTGAAAAACTTACAAAACTTGAAGAAAAGATGTGGGTACAAAGAGAAAGAGGGTTCTGAGATTTATAAATTTGGCCATTGGAATACAAAGGAGAGTAAGTTTAACAGTATTGTAGAGGATCCTTACTACGGAGGAGAATCTGGATTTGACTATAATTTCCAACAGATCAAGTTTTTCAGTGAAAATTTCTTGAAATCAGAATTATAGTATGATATATACACAGGTACATATCTGTACAAAGATATATAAAGAATAATGCAGACAAGTATATTACAGTTTTTCAAAATCTTCTTCTTTGTAAACAAACTCTGCACCGACCCTTCTGGTGATCCATGATGATTTGTAGTCAAAGTACCTCCAGGATTCTATCGTGTCATGTCCATCCTGTTCTTGAACATTATCATCAAGTACGTTATCTTTGTTGACGCCAGGTACGGGTGAGCTGATTTCTTTTTGCTGGTGGTACCAGTATCTATCGACTTTATTAAACTTCCAACCTCTCAAAGTCAGCTCTCTGGAAACAATGAATTGATCATAGGAGCCTTGGTAATGATAGAATATGAAGAAAAGAGTATCCAAGTCAAACTTGGTACAAATCTGAGCTACCGAAGTTCTTGAGTATATATCCCCTTTATTCCAATTATTTTTCAGCTTTTCTATGTTTGGAGGCAGGGTTGACGTTGCAGTTGTATACTCGCTCATATGGTTGTTTTGCAAATATGTGAATAGTATTGGTTCTTGTGGAAAATAAATAGACGTTGGATGTGTTTGTGATAATTGGAACTCGTGCAACTTTGGGACCTCCGAGTCAATCGAGTCGGGGCAATTCAAAAGTGAAGATTCCAACTGCTCTATAATATCCTTATCTAACTCATCATTACTGGGTTCAATTATGTTTTTTTTCGTCAGCAACCAGTCTTTCAAACCGTTAGAGAAAAGTGGATTGTGGAAAGCTTGCTTTTCCAAATCTTGTGCAATCAAAGAGTCAAGTTTTTCCAAGGTTTCTTCTCTCTGTTTGGATATTTGCTTTACTGGATCGTTATCAGAAAGTGCCTGTGTTGTGTCATTGCTATTTGGTGTTACTGTTTCTGTTTGAGCTTCTTTTGCCTCTTTTTTGGACTGTTCTGCCTCAACATTATTTACCTTCGGAGATGAGTCTAATGTCAATGTTTGCAGTTTTGCATTTACAGCTTTATTGCTATCCTCATTAATATCTAGTTCAGGTGCCGGGATCGGTGTTGTGGAGGAACTTCTTTGTGTAGAGATTTCGCTCTTCAAAGATGCATTTTTCTTACTTTTGGTAGGGGAAGAAGATGCCGACAACGGTATGCTTGAATTTGTTTGTTTAATATTTGCACTACTTTCCTTTTTGGTAGGAGTGGATTCAATGAAACTTTCATCATTAGTGGTACTGGTAATAGCAGAATCAGTTATAATACTTGTATTATTAGTGTTATTACTATTGTTATTAAATTGAACTTCGCAGCCCATATCTTCGTATAGCGTATCATACTTGACAAAATCAGGATCTTCCAAATTGTTCTCCACATAGTATAGAATATCGTCTTTAAATTCGTCCACAGATTCGCATTCTAAATCATCACTGTTAATCAATCTCAATATATTCTCTAAATTGGCAATGTGGAAATTGTGTCTTTCAATCTTCTCAATGTCATCGTTAGATTCCAATGTCTCCAATTGTTTTCTCAACTCGTCTATGCTTTCTTCAATTAAGTCGCCAGTTTCTAATTTTTTGATTTCTTTTGGATTTAGGACAATGTTGGGGTTTGATAGTGCTTGTGTAGAGAATTGCTTCAATTTCATCAATTTTTCCACACTCTTGAATCTTTCCATACCATTCTCAATCAACCTTCTGTTTTCAAGTAACACTTTTTCTCTATCTTTCACGTCTTCTTTACTCATCCATGTTTTAATCTGTTCTCTTTGTTTTTGTAATTTTTTGATCGCGTTTTTCAAGTCTCCTTCTAGTTTCTCTCTATATTACTGTTGTGAGGGTTCACTATCTTGAAAGTTATCATAAACCTGATCAAAGTCTTGTAAGCCATCTTTGACCTTTTTCAATAATTTGTCAATCTCTTGGTATAGCTTTCTTTGGGACATTTGTTATTTTGTATGTTGGTGCGGGTGTGTCGTATTGCACTGTATCTTAATGGTCTTCGATTTATCAATTGATAATCTGATGGCAATCTGTTCAGTCTATAATTAAATCAAACTACTTAAAAGCTGTTATAACTTCGTACTTTCTTGGGCTTTCCTTTCTATATAATTGTCTTGCCAAAAGAATGTACTAATTGTCATTTGTACAGTATCACTTCAATTTTGTAACCGAATTATTTGCTTCACATTTTTTTTTTTTTTTCCATTTTTCAGGTCTTTGTTCTGCTCGTGTTGGGTAACATGTTTGGTTTTTCATATTTATTTGCAAAAAAACACAAAATCTGTAGCTTACCCGTTTCGGTTGACTAGAAAAAAGATCAAACTACAAAATTCCACGGGAATTATTGCTCTTGGTGTGACTCTAGATGGGAATTACGTTCTAATAGTCACCGACGTCGAAGGTTGTTCTTTTCTGGTTATATATAATAGCTCCTCTGAGTTTCTTACAGCTAATGAATAGCGATCTCGTTTTCTTAACCTAGAAGTTCTTGCCAATTCGGTTTTCACAATGCATTAGTTAAAGAGAAAAGTAATAGCAATCAAAAAACCATCACACATTTACACTACTAATTTCACAAATGTCTGATATTTTGAAGCAGTACTCGGAAATCTTAGATAATCCAACTCTAAGTGTTTTACCTCATGACTTTTTAAGACCAACTAGTGAACCGTTCATTGATCAAAAATCATATTTGGTTCAATTGCCACAATTGTTTTAACATCATGACAAAAAAACGATCTTCACCACTGCATTGGCTACTTGGGTCACTTTGATCTATAGATTGACGGGTGATGACGACATCGTGGTTTATACTAATCAGTTTGGTGTTATCAGATTCACTATTCAGCCTGATCTGACCTTTAGTGCATTGTGTTCTTTAATTGCCTCTCAAATAACAAAGATAGTAGATGGGAAATACAACGATTTCCAAGATTTTGATTCTTTATCAAAATACATTCAAAGCGAAAATGATTTGGAAATCACTCCACAATGTTTCAGAATTGGGTTCACGATTGATGAACCTGATTTCCAATTGAATCATTTCAAATACAGTCCATTTGATACTGTCATTAATATAAATACCAAATATCAAGCTCTAGAAATTATCTTCAACTCGTTGTTATACTCTGCTGAAAGAATTTCAATCTTGGCCGACCAATTCAGCACATTGTTAGCAAATACAGCCGCGGAATCTATCATTACCAAAGTCAATTTAATTACTGAAAAAACAGGAAACTTACCAAATCCAACAAACAACTTAGGGTGGTGTGATTTCAGAGGTTGTATTCATGATATTTTTCAAACAAATGCAGAAGCTCACCCAGATAAGGTATTGGTAGTTGAAACACACGACGCCGAAAAAAGTAGAGAGTTTACGTATAAGGATATCAACAGAGCCTCTAATGTTGTTGCTCATTATTTGATCGACAACGGTATCAAAGTAGGTGATGTTGTCATGATCTATAGTAGCAGAGGTGTTGATTTGATGGTTTGTGTGTTTGGTGTTTTGAAAGCAGGGGCTACATTTTCAGTTATTGATCCCGCTTATCCTCCAGCAAGACAAACCGTCTATTTAGGTGTTGCCAAACCAAAGGGGTTGATTGTCATTGAATCAGCTGGTGTCTTGGACCAACTAGTGGAGGATTATGTGGAAAAAGAATTGGATGTCATTTGTAGAATACCACAAATTGCCATTCAAGATAACGGTGTTGTATATGGTGGCAAGTCTGCATCGTCGTCAGACAAATCTGGTGTTGATGTATTGGCTGATTTCCAATCCAAAGGTGACATCAAGACAGGAGTTGTTGTCGGTCCAGACAACAACCCTACTTTAAGTTTCACTTCAGGTTCAGAGGGGATTCCTAAAGGTGTTCTAGGGAGACATTTTTCTCTTGCATACTATTTTGACTGGATGTCTCGTCAATTCAATTTGTCTTCAGACGATAAATTCACCATGTTGAGTGGTATTGCTCATGATCCAATCCAAAGAGATATGTTCACACCAGTTTTCTTAGGTGCTCAACTATTAGTACCAACATAAGACGACATTGGTACCCCCGGTAGACTAGCTTCATGGATGGCCAAATATGGCGCTACTGTGACTCACTTGACCCCAGCAATGGGTCAACTATTGGCTGCACAAGCAACCACTCCAATTCCATCTTTGCATCATGCTTTTTTTGTTGGTGACATCTTAACCAAGAGAGACTGTCTAAGATTGCAAACTTTGGCTGAAAATGTCACTATTGTGAACATGTATGGTACCACAGAGACTCAAAGAGCCGTTTCGTTTTTCGAAGTCAAATCCAAAAATGAAGACCCACTGTTTTTGAAAAGTTTGAAAGATGTCATGCCAGCAGGGAAAGGTATGTTCAATGTACAACTATTGGTTGTTAATAGAAACGATAGAACTCAGCTATGTGGTGTTGGTGAAGTTGGGGAAATATACGTTAGAGCCGGTGGGTTAGCCGAAGGTTACAGGGGCTTGCCTGATTTGAACAAGGAGAAATTTATTGATAATTGGTTTGTTCCTCAAGATCATTGGCTATCTTTGAATAACAACAAAAAAACTGACGCTTCTTGGTTTGGCCCAAGAGATAGAATGTACAGAACAGGTGATCTAGGTAGATACTTACCAGACGGAAATTGTGAATGTTGTGGTAGAGCAGATGACCAAGTGAAAATCCGTGGGTTCAGAATTGAGCTAGGAGAAATTGATACACATATCTCTCAGCATCCTCTGGTCAGAGAAAACATTACTTTGGTCAGAAAAAATAAAGATAACGAACCAACTCTTATCACATTTATGGTTCCGAGATTTGATCACGTAGAGGAGTTGCAAAAATTCCAATCCCCTATTGAAAACGAATCCATCACCAAAGATCCTATTGTTAAAGGTTTATGCAGTTATTACAAATTAGAAAAGAACATCAAAGAATTTTTGAAGAAAAGACTAGCAAGTTACGCCATGCCATCAATAATTGTCGTCTTGGACGGATTGCCATTGAATCCAAATGGAAAAGTTGATAAACCTAAACTACAATTCCCAACACCAAAACAATTGGATATTGTTGCTGCTAATGTCTCAACAGAATTGAACGAGTCTGATTTTACTGAACAAGAGCGCGAAGTACTTGACTTGTGGTTGGAAGTTTTGCCACAAAAACCAGCTTCTATTTCACCAGATGATTCATTCTTTGATCTAGGGGGACATTCTATCCTAGCAACAAGAATGATCTTTACTTTGAGAAAGAAATTGAATGTTGATCTACCATTAGGCACTATTTTCAAGTACCCAACTATTAAAAGTTTTGCTGCACAGGTTTCAAATGTCAAGAACTCCGCAGGTACAAGCCACAGCGATTCAAGTAGCCCTACCACTGTTGACTACGCAGAGGATGCAAAGAAAATTGCTGCAGAACAGATGTTGGCTTCATACCCATCGAGACCCGATTTCCATTCATCCACGGAGCCAATCAATGTTTTTGTCACAGGTGCCACCGGTTTCTTAGGGTCATACATTTTGAGCGATTTGTTGAACAGAAAGGGAGACAACATCAGGATTTTTGCGCATGTCAGAGCATCCGATAAAGATGCTGCCATGAAGAGATTAGAAAGAGCAGGTACCACATACGGAACTTGGAAACCAGAATTTGTATCTAGACTTGAAATCGTTCTAGGTGATCTAGCAGAAAAACAATTTGGTCAATCTGATTCTGAGTGGAAATCATTATGTGACCAAGTTGATGTCATTATACACAATGGTGCTCTAGTTCACTGGGTGTTCCCGTACTCTAAATTGAGAGATGCATATGTTATATCTACTGTTAACGTTTTAAACATGTGTGGTGTTGGTAAACCCAAGTTTTTCACATTTGTTTCCTCCACGTCCACTGTTGATACTGATTACTTTTTCAACAAAAGCGATGCTATCCTGGAATCTGATGATTTGAGCGGATCAGCTTCTGGATTAACCGGTGGTTATGGTCAATCGAAATGGGCTGCCGAATATATCATTAGAAAAGCCGGAGAAAGAGGTTTGAGAGGTGGTATTGTTAGACCTGGGTACGTTACTGGTAACTCTACGAATGGTTCATGCAACAGTGACGATTTCTTGGTCAGATTCTTAAAGGGTGTTACCCAGTTGAAGTACATTCCTGACATTAGCAATAGTGTGAACATGGTTCCAGTGGACCATGTCGCTAGAGTTACTACTGCCACAGGGTTTCATCCTCTTGAAAATTTTAGTGTTGTTCAAGTTACTGCCCATCCAAGACCTCTGTTTAATTCTTATTTGAACACCTTGAGTCAATTCGGATACCAAGTGACAGTTGAATCATACGAAGCGTGGAAGCGTCACTTGGAAGAATCTGTCGTCGACAATGGTGAGGAAAATGCTTTATATCCATTGTTGGCCATGTGTTTAGATGATTTGCCAGGCGGGACTAGGGCTCCAGAATTGGATGACTCTAATGCCGTTGAAATCTTATCCAGAGATACCAAATGGACAGACGTTGATGTTTCCTCAGGTAAAGGTGTCACAAAGGAGCAAATTGCCATTTATATTGCCTTCTTGAACAAAGTTGGCTTTTTGCCAAAAGCTCCACTAAGCTCCAAACTACCTGAGATAAACTTGTCTGAACAGCAAATTGAACTGGTTGCATCTGGGGCAAGTGCTAGAGGTAGTGCTGCTTGAGTAGCGCACACTATATAATACGTATAATAAATTAAAAAAAAAAAAAAATATAACGAATTACATACTATAAATTTCCGGTAATAAATATTCTTGCAAGACGTTTACAACAAATCAATTGTTGAATAAAAACTGTAGATCGGCTTGAGTCAATCTGCTTGCAGCGGCTTCGTCCTTATTGATTGTGGCATTGATCATGTTTGCTTTTTTCTCTTGTAACTCAATAATTCTGGATTCAATACTGTCCTCTATACAAAATCTGACAATCTTCACAGGCCTATTTTGACCTATTCTATGAACTCTGTCTCCCGACTGCCACTCAACCGAAGGATTCCACCACGGTTCCATCAAAACAACATGCGAGGCTTCACACAAATTCAAAGCCACACCACCGGCTTTCAAACTCACCAAGAAGACCTCGACGTGTGTGTTGTTCATGAAATATTTGATGGTCTCGTCTCTTTGAGTTGGAGACATATTACCAGAAAGCTTTACTGTCTTGAAACCTGCTCTTTTCAGCCTCCATTCCACTAGATCCAACATACTCGTAAATTGAGAGAACACAATCGACTTGATAGTCTTGTCCTCACTTCTCATATTGTATAGCTCTTCGACCAAAGCTTCAATTTTAGTCGAGGACTTCCAAGTACCGTCCAATTTGATTTTGCTGATAATCGACTTCTTCTTTGTAGTGTTTTCCAAATCGTCACTGAAAATCGGAGGCTGCGATAAGTCAATACTTAATGAAATGTGACACACTGGACACGTTGGGTGTTCGTCTATCGCACTTTCAACGTATTCCTGGATACACAATCTGCAAAATTTGTGATGGCATTTCGATTCAATCGGATCTTCAGCCTGTTCACTACAAAGCTGACAGACTATAACATCTTTTAGTCTATTCGCATCTCTTAGTTTGTGCAAAACTAGATCTGGATGATCGGCCATTTGTCTCATTCTGGTAATTAGTGTGAAAATATTGGCATAGTTGTTCAAAACCACCCCTTCCTCCACGTAACCGTTATATTCTCTACTAATGTCCGTGTATAAACTTTGATACAAGTCTTTCTCTTCTGGATTGAAGAAATCTCTTCTGATGGTAACAATTCTTGGTGGTAACCCCAAATCATCCGACCTCTCAACTTTGGTTCTTCTCAACATGATCTGTTTCAACAAGATTTGGATATTCTCAAAACTCTCTCTCCCCAACCCTTCCATACCGTGCTTCAATATATTTTTCAACATAAAATGATTGAAAAAATTGGTGTGCTGCATGATGACATGGTTACAGTGATCACAATGCATGTTGTCAGAGAACTGCCATTTTTTACTGTTACAATCACACTTGGTACAAAAATACTTGGCTACTGGATCAATGTCTATAAATCTTAGTAGAGAATAGATTTCTCCGATTCTATATTGCAAAGGTGTCCCTTATAAACACCATTTTTTCTCCGTTTTCAACTCAGTGGTTGCCTTGGCGGTGTTGGACTGTCTATCTTTTATATTATGAGCTTCATCCAACACGACTCTGTAAAAGGGAAAATTGTGCAATAGCGATTTTTCTTTGTATAGGCCGTTCTTTCTTTTGACCCCATACTTTTGTCTTCTAAAGCAACTCTCCAAAACAGCAAACGTCGTTAAAACAACATTGTAATCGTCAAACACAGTTTCAAGCTGCTTCTGCGATTTGTTTTGAGCAACTTTATTTCTTGTTGGACCATGGAAAACATAAGGCTTTAATAATCCAGATGCGTGTATTTCGATTTCGTTTTTCCATTGCATTAAAGCAACGGTGGGTGCTATGACCAATGTGACTCTTTTCTTGTCTTTTTCTTCATCCAAATAAGCCATAAGCAGAGCAATGGTTTGAATAGTTTTACCCATACCCATCTCATCTGCCAAAATACCACCTTTATACAATCCTGCTTCTTGTGCTTTCATCCAGTACAACCCTTCCAGTTGAAATGGCAATAACTTTGTCTTCATTTGTATTGATTGCGAAGCACGACAGGGTTCAGGAATTTCAATTTTCTTCAAATCGGTAAAATAGCTCTCTAGCGACGGATGGTGTTCAAACAAATTCTTAGTTGTTCTTGCAAAGTAGTCAATTTTGGGTCTGTTAGAAGCTTTCTTTTTGCCTGTTGTTTTCCCGGTACGCTTAGCTGCCGGTTTCTTTTTCCCCTTTTTATTGGAAACATCTTTCTCTTCCTCAAGTTCTTCTAATTCTTCTGTTAAATCAGTAACATCCAAAGGTCCGCCATTAACAGTGCCCACCAACGCTTTGTTCGAGATTTCATCATCATCGTCGTTGACTAAAGTCCCCTCAGCGGTGACTTCTTCAAGTTCAAAATCTTCATCATCATCATCACTTGCTGGTTTCTTGACTTTGGGTTTTTTATTGTTCTTGGCATTTTTACCGTTAGACCGTGTTACTCTTTTCTTGGTGTTAGATGTTTCGATATCGGTTTCTCCATCCTTGTCATCATCCGATGAATCTATTGTATAGACTATTAGTTTTTTGGTCTTTCTCAATCTAGTTGATCTTCTTGTTGGTAAATCTGGATCATCTATGATAAAGCCGCCATCTGATTCTTGGTCTGACATGAATGTGTTTATGTATTTAATAGCAATGTGTGCTTTTGGTTGGTTTGGTGATATTGTCCATATTAAATGTTTTTTATTTTAATAAATCTCGAAGGTAAAAATATGAAAACTTTAATTTTATATGTCTTATTTGTACCATTGTCAAATAAAAACGTAATCTTCAGAACTATTCTTGTTTACGTGTTTGAGACAAAAAGAAAAATACGTATTCATTGTTTATATTTCGATAAATGATACCCGACGTGACGGGTTCGTTTCTTTTTTCATTTTTCTATTTTTTTTTTTCTTTCTTTGGCATCTTTTCAATTTTTCATCAGCACTGGTCACATACTCATCGTCTTGCAAATCAACCTTAAGCTGTACAGTTGTTAGTTTTTACAAAAAAAAAAAATAAATCAAAAACCGAATCAATTAATTACTCAACCAAGCCAATATCAATTGCATCAATTGCAGTGTTACTCTCTCAAGTTCAAAAGGTTCAACTAAAAACAACAATTATAGCAGTAAAATAATATAAAATATGTCCGTCGTCGGTTCTTTAATCTTTTGTTTAGAATGTGGTAACCTATTAGATAACACACCTTCCAGCACCAATGATCACATAGAATGTGGTGTGTGTCAAGCCAAATATCCTAAAAAAGACTTTGCGAATCTAAAAGTTAAAACTTCTACAGCTCCAGATGCCTTCCCATCCAAGTTAAGTGCCAAAAAATCCGTAGTCAAAACATCATTGAAAAAAGGTGAACTTGAAGGTACAGGTGCTATCATCAAAGAAAAATGTCCAAAATGTGGTAACGATGAAATGCAGTACCATACTCTACAGTTGAGATCAGCAGATGAAGGTGCCACTGTTTTCTACACCTGTCCTAAATGTGGTTTCAAAACCATAACCAATAATTAAGATAGCAGTCCCAAATCTATCATTAATGCATTCACGCATGTTAGTAAAGTATTCTTTTTTTTCTCTGTACAATATAATAGGAGAGTTTTCTATGTGTAAACATTTTTAAACCACAATATCATGAATACGGCATCAAAATAGAAGCGTTGTTGGATATACTTGTCTAAATTCCACCATTTTGTAATATGCTATATGTTCTATAACACAAGTCCTTGTTTACCCAAATCAAATATCACCTTGAGCGGTACGTTTTGTTAGTCAAAGGTTGCATAGTTATAGGATGAAAACCCAAACATGTTTCATAACGCTCTAGGCACGTGATACGAAAATATTTATGTTTTTTTCTTTCTTTCTTCTTTTCTGCTCTTCCAGAGAATAACTATGTGGCAAAGGCTGTGAACGTCTTTTCCGAGCATCACAGTGAAGATGAGTTAGGTAATTAGAGTTGAACCAAAATTAAACCAAAAAAACTAGAACACAAGAATCGAAACAATGGCACAACAACAATCTATGCCTATGCCAGATATGTCTAATGCCATTATGGCTCAAGACGAAATGGGTAGACCTTTCATCATTGTCAGAGATCAATCAAGCAAAACAAAATCCAGTGGTTTAGAGGCCAAGAAATCTCATATTTTAGCAGCCAGAGCTGTTTCTAATATCATCAAATCCTCGTTGGGGCCAAGAGGTTTGGACAAAATTTTGATTTCTTCAGATGGTGATATCACTATTACCAATGATGGGGCCACGATTTTATCTCAAATGGAGTTGGACAACGAAATCGCTAAATTACTAGTTGAGTTGTCAAAGTCTCAAGATGACGAAATTGGTGACGGTACCACCGGTGTCGTTGTCCTAGCATGTGCCTTGTTAGACCAAGCCTTGGAATTGATAGAAAAGGGTATCCACCCAATTAAAATTGCCAATGGGTTTGACGAAGCTTGTAAAATTGCTATTTCGCATTTAGAGAAAATCAGTGAAGATTTACTTGATGATAGAGAAAAGTTTGAAAAAGTGTTATTTAAAGTTGCAAAGACTTCTTTAGGATCTAAGATTGTTTCTAAAGAGCATGATCAATTTGCTAGCATGGCAGTCAAAGCTATTATGTCGGTTGTAGACTGGGAAAGAAAAGATGTCGATTTTGATCTTATCAAATTAGAAGGAAGAGTTGGTGGTTCTTTAAAAGATAGTAAGATGATCAACGGTGTGATTTTGGATAAAGATTTCTCTCATCCTCAAATGCCAAATGAAGTTCTACCAAAGGAAGGGGAAGAAGAAGTCAAATTGGCCATTTTGACTTGTCCATTTGAACCACCAAAACCAAAGACGAAACACAAATTAGATATTTCTACTGTGGAAGAATATAAAAAACTACACGAGTACGAACAAGACAAATTCAAAGAGATGATTGAGTTTGTTAAAAAATCCGGAGCTGACATTGTTATCTGTCAATGGGGGTTTGACGATGAAGCCAATCATTTGTTGTTACAAAACGAACTACCTGCTGTGAGATGGGTTGGTGGTCAAGAATTGGAGTTGATTGCTATTGCAACAAACGGTAGAATTGTTCCAAGATTCCAAGATTTGTCTGCTGAAAAACTTGGGAAGTGTGCTAGAGCTTACGAGGTTGAGTTCGGTACCACTAGAGAAAAGATGTTAGTTATAGAGAACAGCAAGGAGTCTAAATCTGTCACCTGTTTTATTAGAGGTTCCAATAAAATGATTGTTGACGAAGCTAAAAGAGCTTTGCATGATTCCTTGTGTGCTGTAAGAAATCTATGCAAAGACTCCAGAGTGGTGTATGGGGGTGGTGCTGCTGAAACCACAATGTCTATTGCCGTTTCTGAAGAGGCTGATAAACAGAGAGGTATTGACCAATATGCTTTCAGAGCATTTGCTAGCGCTTTGGATATCATTCCAATGACCTTGGCTGAAAATAGTGGTTTAGACTCAATCGAAACTTTGTCTCATATCAAATCCACACAACTAACAGAGGGTTTGTCTCACATTGGAGTTGACTGTTTAGGAAAAGGTTCTAACGATATGAAGGAACTGTTTGTTGTTGATCCATATGTTGGTAAAAAGCAACAAATTTTACTTGCAACTCAATTATGTAGAATGATTTTGAAAATTGACAACGTTATTGTTAGTGGTAAGAACGAATACTAGTCTTTACTCTATTTTTTGTTTCAAATATCAACATACTATAAATATTATATAATTGTATACTAATGGATAGAAGAAATTTCGCTTATCATTTTATTTACAGTTGGCTTTTCTTCAGAGAGCTTCTTGTGTAGTTTTTTCTTGTCGTTGTTTTTGTCATATACAGAAATACTTACATATACATGTATTTAAATACATATGTAAAGAGAAAGAGCGAGGAATCCAAGATGCTATCAAACCATGTTGAATAAACTGAAGTTTCTAACAATTTCTGGACCATATTCATCATAGTCTTCCTTAGTATGACAATAGCTTTTAAATTCACCAGTTTGTGCCAACAGAGACCCACCAAACCAAACGGCGTTTCTTTGTCTTCTATGTGAAATGACTTGAACGTCCACACCGGTGGACTTGGTACCACTCAGTTGTTCTGATTGTTGGATTCTTGCAGATACCAGTGATTTCAAATCTCTTTGTAATCTTCTTCCAAAATCTTTAAACATGGTTGAACCACCACTTAGCACAATATTGTTGTATAAACCTTTTCTGACATCAATTGGACAAGCCTGGATAGTTTGATCAACCAAGTTTGGTAAGGGAGTTAAGAAATCAGAAGATGCAATCTCTGGACTGAAGAAAATCTCTGGTGCTAAAAATCTTTCATAACCAACATCAATCACTTTCCTTCTTGTCTTTTCCTGACTCTCTACAATGTATTGAGCAAACTTATCTGATTCTCTATCAAATTTATTAAATTCTTTAACAATATCCGGACAAACATAACAGTATTCTTGTTTAATGGCCTCTGCAGTTCTTAAAGATGCGTCCACTTCTCCTCTTTCTCTCAATAGTTGTTGAATGAAAACTGTGATATCTCTACCAGCAATTGGGATATTTTTAATCGCAGATCCAATAACATAACCTTCGGCCACTGGAATAACGTGGGTAACACCATCACCGGAATCTATAACGGTCCCCGTCAAGGATCTATCGCTTACTTTAGGAGAAGTCCATGAAGCTGCCAAGGCCAAAACAGCTTGCACAGCAATATAAAGACCTGCACAGTTGAAACTTTCAAAAAAAATCTCTGCAATTTGTTCTCTATTTTCTGGAGGATTCAAAGGCGGTTCAGTTAATAAGAAACAATGATCTTCTGGTTCGGTTTTCAAATATTTGAAAATAGAATTTTCCCAAAACCTTTCCATGTGATCCCAATTTTCAATCTGACCATGTCTAATTGGATAATTTAACGAATAACTTCCGGATTGCGATGCAATCAATGCTTCGTTCCCAATGTAGAAATCCAAATCTTCAGTGCCTCTTTTACCAGATAAATTATTTGACAATAGAGCATTAGTACTCAAATTATTGAAATTGGTGGAACTTGTAGAGTTGGCAGTAAGGTATGCTTATGAAGATGATGACGAGTAGTCTCCGCTACTGTTAGGAGCATTGGCATTGGCATTGTTGTTGTTGTTGTTTGAACCAGAACTGCCCGTTGCGGTGGCAATAGCAGTAGGGAACACCCACGATGGCGAATCGTTACCGGCAAAACCTAATTTGGTCAACCCGGTACCGTTATCCATAACAACAGCTGGATTATTTAAATACGACATTGTTTTCTATTGTTTTTGTCCCTTTTTTCTTTTTGATTCGTTTTTGATATATGTATTCACAGTAAAGATACTTTTCCAGTGAAGATCAATTGATGTTTTTGGATCGTTATTTCTGAATCCTTTTTGATTTAGTAAATCTGTTTTCAAATTAAAGGGGAGGAAGAGAGATAAATGCCTGTTGTTCGAACTACAAATACCAAAATTATAAATTTGCGCTTGTTTTTTTTTTATTTTTTTTTTTTTTTTGTTTTCATATTATAAATATAGAAATGAACAGGAACCACACTCAATACATGGACTATAAAATTTTTATAGCTTGATTCCTTAGTCGTTTGGAGTGATATATATACCACGTGATAACTTCTTTATTTTATTTTATTTTTAAAGAGGGTAACACTGATTGTTTTTTTTTATATATACTAATTATGGTTGTCTATGAAAACCTCGAGAGAGAGAGAGAGAAAGAGTGTATGAATAAGGAAAAAAACAGTTACGTAGAGTGAAAGTTGTTAGATTAGACCTCCACGTCCTATTATACGCTCTACTTTTAAAGCGTTCAATGATTAGTCAGATAGGACTTGAAACTTCTGTTTTAGACCTTCTATTAAAGAGTATATATATATGTGAATATAAACAACTAAACAATAAAACGTATATCTATAAGAAGCAGAGCAAAACACTTGATAGTGAGGATATAGTGGATACAATACAATACAATACAGTTATCACAATCAGTATAATATCATAAATTCACACCGTTTTGCATTTTTTTTTGTGATTGTTCATACAATACAATATAGAAATAACATAAAGAAGAATAATAACAATGTTGGGCTATCGTAATAATGAATCGAATTCAAATACTGGATTGAGACAATTGTTGAATCCTACAACATCTGTATCAGGAAGAGTTAAGAACTCCAAACATTCCCTTTTGAGTAAAGCAACAGGAGGTGTCAAAAATGTCGGTAAAGGTTTGAATGGGTCTAGTCGTGATGCTAAAGGATCGTCTGTTGGAGTTAATGGAACGGGATCTATTGGTGCAGGAGCAAGCAGTAGTGGGATAGGTGGTGCCGTAGCTTCAGGGTCTGGAAATGGTGCAGGTGTAGGAATAGTAGGTTCTGGAGCAAGTGGTAGCGTCGACCAAATGGGGATATCTACCTCTGAAAGTCTAATCAATAGCAATGCATTTTCTTTAATTTTCCAAAAATTACAAAGTCCTAATCCTGATGAAAGATTACAAGCATCATACGAATTGAAGAGTAGTTTGATAACATTGGCAAGAGAAGTTAGCAGTGAACAGTTCCAAAGATTCAATAACGATATAAACAACCAAATTTTTGAATTGATACATGGTTCTGACAACAATCACAAACTCGGTGGTATCTTGGCTGTGGACACTTTGATTGATTTTTTCAACTCCACAGATGAACTACCTAATCAAACATCCAGAATGGCCAATTACTTGAGAGTTTTGATTCCAAGCAACGACATAGAAGTCATGAGAGCCGCTGCTACCAGTTTAGGTAAACTAGCGGTTCCAGGAGGAACTTTGACCTCAGAACTTGTTGAATATGAGATCAAAAACTGTTTAGAATGGTTAACCACTTCGCCGGAAAATACAAATTTTAATTCAAAACAAGAATACAAAAAACATGCAGCTTTGCTAATTATAAATGCAATCTCCGTTAATTCTCCTTATCTACTATACCCATACGTCAACTCGATCTTGGATAATTTATGGAGAGCATTGAGAGATTCAAAGCTTCCTATCAGATTGGATGCTGCAGTTTGTTTGGGGAAATGTTTGACCATCATAGACAGTAGAGATACAAAACTAACAAATTCATGGTGTGGCAAATTGTTCCAAGGTTGTTCATACGGGTTTCAGTTAAACTCCAACGAATCTATTCACGTATCTCTATTGGTATACAAAGAGCTACTACAATCAAAGACATATCTACAAGAAAAATTTGACATAATGTATGAAAATACAATCAAATACAAAGATTATAAGGACGAAATTGTTAGAAGAGAAGTCTTTTCGATTTTACCATTTTTTGCCACATTCAATGCAACTAAATTCATTTCCAAATACTTGGATCCAGTGATGGTTTATTATTTGACACTTTTGAAAAATAACAACTCCAACTATCACAGTAATTCAGATAGAGCTGCCATTTTTATATCTGTTGGGGATATTGCATATCAGGTAGAATCCAATATTTCTCCATATATGGTGGCAATCTTAGATAATATCAGAGATGGGTTGAAAACGAAATACAAGTTAAGAAAGCAGTATGAAGGAGAAATTTTTTACTGCATTGGGAAATTAGCAAGCTCCGTAGGACCAGCATTATCGAGACACTTGAATAGAGATTTGTTGAATTTGATGTTAGAATGCCCACTTTCAGACTATCTAGAAACGACTCTAATGCTTTTGAAAGAAAACATTCCTGCATTGGAACCAAAGATCAACGACAGTCTACTAGATTTGTTGTGTTTCACATTGAGTGGCGAATCATTTAAATACCCTGGGTCTCCAACCCCTTTGAAACCGTTGAACGAGTTGAAAGCCAGACAATACAGAGACCACAATATATTTAAGAGAACAGGAGAACCTAATAGTGATCTTAAAGACTCGTTAAATGTGATCCAAGCTTTGAAAATGTTAGAAACTGTCAAGCAGTCCTTCCCCTTATCAGAACTGGTAAAGCTAATCACTATTCTTTATATTGAACACGAGGACCCATCGGTCAGAAAAGCAGCTGCTTTGATCTCCTGTGATCTATTTTCTCACGATCTGATCTGTGAACAAACGTCTATCAACGCGTTGAACACCGTTTCTGAAGTATTGAGCAAATTGTTGATAGTTGCTATAACTGATCCAGTCGTTGAAATCAGATTGGAGATTCTAAGAAGAATGGGCAGCAAATTTGATTACCAGTTATCTCAACCAGATAATGTCAATCTTTTGTTCATGGCTTTAAACGATGAAGCGTTCGTCATCCAAATAGAAGTTATGAAAACGGTTGGCCGTTTATCGACTATCAATCCAGCATACATCATCCCGTGTCTTAGAAAAATCCTATTACAACTACTAACACAATTGAAGTATTTCACTATGAGTAGGAAAAAGGAAGAGAGTGCCGCATTGATCTCAGTTCTAATCAAATCGAGCAAAGATGCTACGAAACCTTATATCGACTCAATATTGGAGGTCTTGTTGCCAAAGGCAAAAGACCCGTCATCGTCTGTTGCAACGACAGCCTTAATTGCTATTGGAGAACTAGCAGTTGTAGGAGGAGAAGAAATGCTTCCGTTTGCTGGCAGCTTGATGCCCTTGGTCATCGATTCTTTCCAGGATCAATCAAACTCTTTTAAGAGAGATGCTGCCTTGAAAACTTTGGGACAATTAGCTAGCTCTGCAGGGTATGTTATTCAGCCTTATTTGGACTATCCACAGTTGCTAACTATATTGATCAACGTTTTGAAGACAGAATCATCGCAAACAATCAAAAGAGAAACTGTGAGACTAGTAGGTGTTTTGGGTGCTTTGGATCCGTACAAACAAAGGGAACTAGAAAGAGTCTCTGACTCCAAACAGTCTGCAGAGCAAAATGCTCCATCTTTGGATGTTGGTTTGCTAATGAAAGGGATGTCGCCGTCTAACGAAGACTATTACTCGACTGTTGTTATCGGAACTTTGATGAAGATCATCAAAGATTCTTCTTTATCAATCCACCATACAGCAGCCATCCAAGCGATTATGCAAATTTTCCAGTCTTTGAAACTAAGATGTGTTAATTTTTTGAAAGACGTCATTCCTGGTATAATTCACACGATGAAAACGTGTTCGGTGTCTTTGTTAGAGTTTTACTTTCAGCAACTAGGTCAAATAACAATTATCATGTAACAACATATCAGACCTTACGTCTCTGATATATTTGACGTCATTGAGGAGCTTTTCAGCAACGTGTCTTTGCAGTTGACCATAATATCTGTTATCGAGTCTTTATCAAATGCCATTGAGGGCGATTTCAAACAGTATTTGCCAATAACTCTTACATTGTTTCTATATGTATTAGAAAACGACCAATCTCCTAAAAAAGTTGTTTCTATCAGAATCATGAAATCGCTAGTTGTCTTTGGGTCCAACTTGGAAGAATTTGCCCACTTGATTATCCCAACTGTTGTAAGAATAGCCGAATACAATAATGGCCCATTGAAAAAGGTTGCTATTGTTACCATCGGTAAACTAGCTAGAAACATAAAGCTTTCAGAAATGTCCTCGAGAATCA
The DNA here is from genome assembly GCA_003020785.1 of Hanseniaspora gamundiae. Taxonomy (NCBI): domain Eukaryota; kingdom Fungi; phylum Ascomycota; class Saccharomycetes; order Saccharomycodales; family Saccharomycodaceae; genus Hanseniaspora; species Hanseniaspora gamundiae. The sequence goes on from PTXO01000045.1 coordinate 29,049, forward strand.
TCCACGCCTTGTTGAGAATATTGAATAACTCTGAGGGAGACATAATAAAATCCACGATCAATACCATGAGTTTGTTGCTGTTGCAAATGGACTCCGAGTTTGTGGTTTATGTATCAGTGATCAATAAGGTGATGATTCAAAACAATATCCAACATCCAATTTACGAGCAGTTGGTTACCAAACTGTTAAATAACGAGCCATTGCCTAGAAATATCGTAATTGATAAAGAATACGATGAGCAACGGAAAGATGTGAGGGATTCCGACGTACAGTTAGAGAAACTACCAGTTAACCAAATGATTTTGAAAAACGTTTGGGACTCTTCTCAGCAGCGGACAAAAGAAGATTGGCAAGAGTGGTTGAGAAGATTGTCCATACAGTTTTTGAAAGAATCACCTTCACATGCGTTGAGAGCGTGCGCACCATTGGGTTCCATTTACTATCCGTTAGCAAAAGAATTGTTCAACTCTTCGTTTTCGAGTTGTTGGAATGAGTTGTACTCTCAATACCAAGACGATTTGGTAAAGGCTCTATGTGTTGCCTTGTCTGCTGCTAACAATCCGCCAGAAATTCATCAAGTATTGTTGAACTTGGTTGAATTCATGGAGCACGATGACAAGCCATTGCCCATTTCAACTTCAAATTTGGGGCAATACGCTCAGAAATGTCATGCGTTTGCTAAAGCTTTGCATTACAAGGAGCTTGAATTTATTCAAGAGCCAAACACCTCGACTATAGAATCATTGATTAGTATAAACAATCAGCTACACCAGACAGATGCAGCTATCGGGATATTAAAACATGCTCAGCAGCATCATGATTTACAGCTAAGAGAAACTTGGTACGAAAGGTTACAAAGATGGGAGGATGCTTTGCAAGCCTACAATGAGAGGGAGGCAGAAGGAAACGGCAATACTGTGGAAGTTATGATGGGTAAAATGAGATCTTTGCATGCTTTAGGAGAGTGGGAACAACTTTCTGAACTAGCAGAGACGAAATGGGACATGTCATCTTTAGACCTTCAAAGATCTATTGCACCATTAGCAGCAGCAGCTTCTTGGGGTCTTGGCCAGTGGAGTAAGATTGAAAAGTATATTACTGCTATAAAGCCACAATCTCCCGACAAGGCATTCTTTGATGCGATCATTTATTTGCACAGAGCAAACTTCGATCAAGCCATTGAATGCATTAATGAAGCTCGTTATTTGTTGGTTACCGAGATATCGGCGCTAGTAAATGAAAGTTACAACAGAGCTTACAATGTTGTTGTTCGTACTCAAATGATTGCAGAGCTTGAAGAAATTATAGAGTACAAAAAATTACCGACTTTGTCTGAAAAGAAGCAGTTGATGAGAAACACATGGAAAAAAAGGCTATTAGGTTGTCAAAAGAATGTTGATATTTGGCAAAGAATCTTGAGAGTGAGATCTTTGGTTGTTAAGCCTAAACAAGATATGGATGTGTGGATAAAATTTGCAAACTTGTGCCGTAAATCAGGAAGACTGGGACTTGCTCAAAAAGCGTTGAACGCTTTATTAGAAGAAGGTGGCGCCCCTAGACATCCTAACACAGCCAGAGCTCCTCCTCCTGTGGTGTATGCTCAATTAAAATTTATGTGGAGTACCGGGTCGCATAAAGAGGCTTTAAGATATTTGATTAACTTTACATCAAGAATGGCCCATGATTTAGGGTTGAACCCGAGTAATATGATTGCTCAACAAATTCCAACAGGAACTGTGATTCCGCAAACGAATGTTGCAGAGTATACTAGACTTTTGGCAAGGTGTTTTTTGAAACAAGGTGAGTGGAGAGTTGCTTTGCAACCGAACTGGAGAGAGCAAAACCCAGACGCAATCTTAGGGTCATACTTACTAGCCACTCATTTTGACAATACATGGTATAAGGCTTGGCACAATTGGGCTCTTGCAAACTTTGAGGTGATTTCTTTATTGACAGAGAAGCATCCCCGCGATGGCGAAGATGGGTCGGAAGACGTGAAAGTAAAAACTGAAGAAACTAACCATATAGCAATCGAAAATATTGCCGAGAGTAATGAACTTGATGAGTCAAGTAATGCACAGAGTGGATTTATGTTCAACTCAATCAACGCCAATAGCAGCTCTCAATTTTCTTCAGAATTGATTCAAAGACACGTTGTTCCATCGATCAAAGGGTTTTTCCATTCTATTGCACTATCAGAATCCAATTCTTTGCAAGACACTCTAAGACTTTTAACTTTGTGGTTTACTTTTGGTGGTGTTAGTGAGGCCAATCAAGCCATTTACGATGGTTTCAACTTGATCAAAATTGACAATTGGTTGGCTGTGATTCCGCAATTAATTTCTCGTATCCATCAACCTAACCCGATTGTCTCCAAGTCTTTGTTATACTTGCTATCAGATTTGGGGAAAGCTCATCCTCAAGCCTTGGTTTATTTATTGAACGTGGCTATCAAATCAGATTCTGTTTCCAGACAACGTGCTGCTTCCAGTATCATTGAGAAAATGAGAATTCACAGTTCAGTGTTGGTTGACCAGGCAGAATTGGTGAGCCATGAATTAATTCGTGTGGCAGTTTTATGGCATGAACTGTGGTATGCAGCTCTGGATGACGCTTCTAGGCAATTTTTCGGTGAGCGTAACATTGAAAAGATGCTTGAGATAGTAGAACCTTTGAATGAAATGCTAGCGAGAGGCCCAGAAACTTTGCAAGAGATATCGTTTCAAAACTCTTTTGGTAGAGACTTGAGTGATGCCCATCAGTGGATTTTGAACTATAAGAATACTAAGGACGATTCCAATTTGAACCAAGCGTGGGATACTTATTGCAACGTTTTCAGAAGAATCACTAGACAACTGCCTCAATTAACCACACTAGAATTGCAACACGTCTCACCAAAGTTGTTGGAAGCACACAACTTAGAATTAGCTTTACCAGGGACTTATGAGGCCGGTCGTCCTTTTGTGAGAATTCAGTATTTCGAACCCGTATTTTCTATTATTTCCTCTAAACAGAGACCTCGTCACTTGTCTATTAAAGGTAGTGACGGGAATGATTACCAATATGGTTTAAAAGGTAATGAAGACATCAGACAAGATAATCTAGTTATGCAGTTATTCGGTTTAGTGAATACCTTACTACACAACGATTCAGAGTGTTTCCAAAGGCACTTGGACATTCAACAGTTTTCAGCCACCCCTCTTTCACCGAAATCTGGTTTGTTAGGATGGGTTACGAATTCCGATACTTTCCACGAGTTGATCAAAGAGCACAGGGAATCCCGTGATATTCCGCTGAGTTTGGAACACAGAATCATGTTGCAAATGGCACCGGATTATGATAACATGACTCAGTTAGAAAAGATCGAGGTGTTCACATATGCGCTAGATAACACCAAGGGACAGGACTTGTACAAAATCTTGTGGTTGAAAAGTAGATCTTCAGAGTCGTGGCTAGAGAGAAGAACCACATATACCAGGTCTCTGGCAGTGATGTCAATGACAGGGTATATTTTAGGTTTAGGTGATAGACATCCAAGTAATTTGATGTTAGACAGAATTTCTGGTAAAGTTGTGCATAATGATTTTGGTGATTGTTTTGAAGCTGCAATCTTAAGAGAGAAGTTTCCTGAAAAGGTTCCATTCAGACTAACGAGAATGTTAACCTATGCCATGGAGGTTAGTGGTATTGAAGGGAGCTTTAGAATTACATGTGAAAACGTTATGCGTGTTTTAAGAGAGAACAAAGAGTCATTGATGGCCATTTTGGAAGCTTTTGCTTATGATCCTTTGATTAATTGGGGATTTGACTTGTCTGCTGAAACAATTGCTGAGCAAACTGGTATTGAATTGCCTACAGTTAACTCCAGTGAGCTATTGAGAAAAGGGGAAATTTCAGCCAAAGAAGCCGCGCGTATTGAAGCAAAACAAAGAATTAAAATCAGAAATGCAAGAGCTACTCTAGTCTTAAACAGAATTAATGAAAAGTTGATAGGTAATGATTTCAAGAGATTCAAGGACTTGTCTGTTGAAAACCAAGTGGACAAGTTGATTCAACAAGCCACTAATGTTGAAAATCTATGTCAACACTATATTGGTTGGTGTTCATTCTGGTGAGTTTTAAAAATGTAAAAGTGCAAAAACTGTAGTTCGTTTTTCTTCATACAAATAGCGTGTAATATTTATGAACATCTATATACATATAATTTTTTTTCCGATATTTTGGCATATTATTTGAAACGTTTTCTCTGATGTTATGCAGTGTATTTTTTAGCGTATTCTTGAGTGATTCTTCTCCATTCATCGATCAGTTTCGTATCAAAACTTTGGAAATTGGCATCAAAATTGTCTTTAGAGAGCACACTGTTAATCTTTAAAGTTTCTTTTGCCAAATTAAAGTCATTTCGAAGAGATTCATCTTTCTCACTATATAAAAGTACTAACATCTGCAACTCTCCAATTATAGATCCCACTTCAAGTCCAATAGAAGCTCCCAGGGGATACACCTCGTTGAAGCCTGTCTGTAAATTGTCGTCTTTTGCGGAAGTTATGCCGTCAACATAACCGTACTTGTAATGGGTATCTCTGACTTTTTTGGTTTCATCAACATCGCTTTCCAAGTCCCAAACTTCGCCATCACTTGCAGAATCGTTTGTCATTGTAGGAGTGTATGGATGAGGAGAACTTGTTTTGAGAGTCATTTGATGTTGCACCTGTATGTTGAAGAAGAGTTTAGGATGAACGTTTCTGAAATGTATTAACTTGCCCGACATCCGTGTTGGTTTTTTTTTTTTTGCTAATGTAACTCTTCCAGCGGCGCCAATGCCATAAAATATATCAACTATTCATTGTTTAAAGACCCCAATATTACTAAGATAAAATAGACTTGCCCACAAGAAACAATTATTTTCCTAACTGAAAAAATTGATTATTGAAGTAACTTAGTTTGTGAGAAGTTTTATCAATTTTGATCAAAATTTTTAAAAAAAAGCTATAGATAATACTCCGAAATTATCATTATAAAACGAAATGCGTATACACGCAACATAAATATATAAAGTAATTTGTATGCGCTACATACATAAAACATTACTCTCATTTTAAATCCTAAAGTTTTGTTTTATGTTGTATAAAACTACACAAAAACAGATAACATTCAATTAAGAGTGTGTATAAATAATAAAAAACGGTCATCTTTTATAAATGAGGATAAGAGGTTTTGTAGTATGTGCCATATACATTTTTCTAAAAATAACCAGTGAAGCAGCTCCGATACCAAAGATTAGTTTGACATGGTTCGATGATTTCAAAGGGTACCTTGGCCAAGATTCTTTTGAAGAGTTGGTGAGTGGCTCTTTTTCTGACGAAGTGAGAGAAACACACATTTCGTCAAATGCCTCAAGCAATTCTGTGGCTGAACTGTTGCATCAATACTTTGAAAAGAAGAATTCAAACGTGATGGAGAGCTTCCAAAAAAATGTTGAATGTGAGTTGCTAGATCAAATAGATGAATGCGTCGAGATGCTATGCCCAACTGAGATGATGCAGGAAAGTGTTCTTAACGTGTCGGATTCCAAAAGTGAATCACGTAGTTTTTCTGAAAAGGCATGCAAGCTAAAACTTTTAATAAAAAATTCGGCATCGGCATTCTCAGATTATCAAAGCAGTCTGTTTGTTTATAGCCTTTTCAGCGATGCAACGAGAAAACTCTCTGCCTTGGTTACAGAAGAGAAGGTTACAGCCAGTGAAGGAAGACCAGAAATTAAATCAAAAATAAGTCAATACTTTGACTCATTGATTTATACAGTCAAACGTATGAACAAATTTGAACTGAAAGATGTAAAAACTATCGAAAGTGACTTTCCGGACACAATATCATATGACAAAGATGACGAAAGCTTTTTGGGCAAACTTATAGGAATGATGATCTGTAGACAGATCAAACCATTGATGAGCAATGGAAACGTGTCCGCTGCGTCTAAAGAAGTGACTCTTATTTTAAACGATATTGTGACCTACCTTGGTTTTGTTGGTACTTCTGTTGCAATATGAGCAACGTTTTTAGGCTCAGCTCCTTTTTTGTGCGTAGCCTCCATTGCTTCTATTGGTGTTGCAACATTGGCTTTGGCAATCCGAGCTCTTAGCCATATGTGATGTTAGGTGCTCATAATTCTCAAAATCACAAAAAGTTTCGGCCCAAGTGGTGCTCAATGACATATTTACATATTTAATCAATCAAAGAACTGTTCTGTAAACAAACCACGTGACTTGATCATCTGCCTTTCTTGTTTTGCTTTTATTCAGCGTATTTGTGTTCAAAGAAGTAGAGACAGGAACGCGAAAACCTCAACACTGTTTTTCAATCGTTCATACGGTAATATGTTAACAGCTCAAGCTGTCGAACCCAACTACCAACTAGCATACTACGCCAATATGTTCCAACAACCCGTATCCAAAAAACAGAAGATATCTGCTCCGGTCGAAAACAAGCCTTGGGTAGAAAAGTATAGACCCACTAATTTGAATGAAATTACGGCCCAAGACCATACTGTTCAAGTTCTAAGGTCTTCTTTGAAAACTGCGAATTTGCCCCACATGCTATTTTATGGCCCACCTGGTACCGGTAAGACATCCACCATTTTAGCATTGACCAAAGAACTATTCGGGCCTAGATTGATGAAATCGAGAGTGTTGGAATTAAACGCGTCTGATGAAAGAGGTATTTCAATTGTTAGAGAAAAAGTCAAATCTTTTGCAGGGCTAACAGTTTCCAAACCGAGCAAAGATGATTTGGAAAACTTTGCGTGCCCTCCATATAAAATCATCATACTAGACGAAGCTGATTCCATGACTGCAGACGCTCAAGCTGCTCTGAGAAGAACAATGGAAACGTACTCCAATGTGACGAGATTTTGTTTAATCTGCAACTATGTCACCAGAATAATAGATCCTTTAGCTTCGAGATGTACAAAGTTCAGATTTAAACCATTGGACTCTTCTAACGCTCTAAGCAGACTAGAGTACATTGCCACACAGGAAGATGTGAAGTTTGAAAATGACAACAAAGACAAAGTTTGCACAAAGATCTTGAACATCTGTGACGGTGATTTGAGAAAAGCAATTACTTTGTTGCAATCAGCCTCGAAAATTAACAAACAGCAGATTTCTGGCGGTTTAACTGAACTACAAATAAATGAACTAGCCGGGGTAGTTCCCGATCAAATTCTGAATCAATTCATTGCGGCTATTGCTTCCAAAAATGCCAATACAATCATCGACTATGTGAAAGAGTTCATCAACCAAGGGTTTAGCGTTTCGACTCTTGTTTCTCAACTCCATGACTATTACTTTGTGTCAAACAAATGTTCTGGAGTCAAAGAAAATAACAACATAGACTGGTTGTTATTTGAAACTGATGTAAAATTGACCAATGGTACTAACGAACACATTCAATTATTGAATTTAGCTTTGGGCCTGTCTGAACAAGTGGTTTGATTGATTAACGTTCTGAAAAAAAAAAAGAAAAACACTATGATTTATGTGGCTTTTATATATTTTAAGTATGTGTATATATTGTTGAGTGCTTTGAGACACAAAAAAACTATTAAACTCAAGAAAAAACTTTACTAAACAGCATGATGTGTAGATTCAAAGCAAGTGTATTGTGAGAAATCAAGAATGCAAAAACACCACCTCTCTATTGTGTTCCCTTGTTAGAATGGTGTTGAGGCATCATCTGGTTTGGGGCAAATTGCGGCAATCCATTAGAAGGCATATTTCTTGAAGGCATTCCTTGAAAAGGAATACCATTTTGAGCCATTCCCTGTGGAGGCATTCCCATTCCTTGCGGAGGCATTCCCATTCCCCGTGGAGGCATTCCCATTCCCTGCGGAGGCATTCCCATTCTCTGTGGAGGCATTCCCTGAAGTGGCATTCCCTGCGGAGGCATTCCCTGTGATGGCATTCCTTGTGGTGACATTCCCTGTGGTGGCATTCCCTGTGGTGGCATTCCATTTTGCATAAACTGAGGTGGGGGCATACCGTACACCATTGGGTACATATTTGGATAAGGCATTGTTTGATTTCCGCCTCCAACTCTAGGTTTATCGTTTTGACTATGTTGTGCTTGATTTTGCATCTGCTGAGCTGGATTCATTGGAAAAAATTGAGAAGCACTCCCGTTAGGTGGACGGTGGGCTTGAATTTCCACTGTTCTTGAGTGTCCATCTGTTGGTGGTTGCGAGTAAAAATCAGTTGCAGATGATCCTTGCATTTCTGACTTGTTTTTAGACAGTAAGTTTTCAAAAAAAAAGTTGTTTTGGCCCGTTGATTGTTGGTTTTTGGAGTTGTCCATACCAGGAGGTGAATTGAACCGTGGTTGTTGATTATTCGTCAACAAAGAATAAGGAGAGTCAGAACTTTGTAGAGTTTCGTTTTGGTCAACTGATTTGAAAAGTGACATCATTTTTGACTTGTCAGATGCAGGAGCATTGTGTTTATGTACGTTCTCTGGAGTGATAGAAGTCGGTCTGTCTAGATTTGCAGATGACGTTAGAGGAGATCCAGAGGCTTCATTAAAAAAAGACGAAAATCTGGACGATGATTTTTTTGTATTGTCCACTTTGTTTGGATTTTGTAACGTAGGCTCTAGTTCCTCGGAGAGTGGTTTTTCAGAGGCATTTGAACTGAAAAAGTCTGCCATTAAATCAGGTTTTTTAACTTCCGGTTGAAAACTCTTAAAAGGGGCATCGTTTTGTTCAGTTGGAGGAAGCCCCTTTTTTTTTCTATCCAGGGCTTTCATTTTAGATTTCCATAGTTCAAAATCTTGCATGGAATTTCCTGTCGAGCCCATTTCCTGTTCGAGTTCCATTAGTTCCATGTCACTTTCCAAGTTATTGTCATGTCTGTTGTTAAAGGAGCCAGAGCGCCCACTTGGTCCACTTACGCTCCCTCCTGCTTGTGATTTTCTTCTTCTATTTCTTTGTCTTCTAGATTTGCTGTCCAATCCAGTTTCATCAACTCCGTATTTCCCACCTCTGCCGTTTTTGTTTCCGCTACCACCATTATTTCCGCCACTGAAATGAGAATAATGAGAGTTATTTGGGTTATTCTGGTTTGCATAGTTGGAGATGTTAACATTTTTTGCTCTCAATCTCCAAAACGACTTGACAGGGAGTCTGCTTCTGACGTTTTCCATCAAGAGATCGTCCGACACACTGGGTTCTTCTAATGCACATAGCTCATTAATACTGTACACGTGTATTATTCCTCTTTCAGGTTTAAAACACGGCTTATAATTTTTATCGAAAGGCCCTGATGATGACTTTGTTTTTTCGAGGACAGGGTCCACTTGAAAAAATTTAGATGTGTTGGGGTCTTGAGACTGTTTTGGATTACTGTGGGGCAATCTTGTTCTGCCCAAAAATGCAATTGTGGGACTTGATGAGGCATCTGGCTGTCCCTTTTTGTGTTCTAAAGACATATTATATATATATTCTTTTATCTATGGGTACTTTATCTATGTCTCCTCTGTAACCGGTGTTCTAAACTTTGGGGCCGCTTTCAAGTTTTATGATAGTTGTGGGGACTACAAGAGATATGTGGCTGGCTGGAATACCACTTCTGTTCATACATCAGTTGAATCTGTTAATCCTTAAATTTTGAGGGAAAATTTTTTTCTTGCTTCCGGTTTTGTCTTTTTTCCATATCAAGAAAAACAGAACGGGTCTCAGAAGAGAGAGCGGGTAAATCATTGCAATAATTTTTCAAGAAAGATGTGATAGCGAGATTTCATTTGCAATGACACAACAGTTGATTAAATATTTTGTTATTATTTTTAAAATTGATTTGTGTTACTCTATAAATATTACAATGTTTTTATACTAAATATTGTGTGTAGTTTTGTTTTTTTCCTCCCTCTTTTCATTATCATTGATTGCTCATCTTCGTGATGAATTGAACGTAATACACTTCGAATTTTTTATCGTTCAATTGTTCCAATGCTTGAATGAATTCCATTGCATGGGGTGAGGGGAATTGGATTTGTGGGAAATAATAGTCAGTCAAATATTTGGTCAAAGTGTTTGGTGCGCCAGCTGTTGAAGAATTAGTGACGTAACAAGCTTTCAATAGTCTTGATAAGTCTGATACAACTACTCTGTAACTACCATCTTTGATATTAAAGGCATACTCTTGGTTAAACGGAATTTCGAAAACCAAGGGAACAATTTTGGAAATGAAAAACTCATTTAATCCCTCTAGTTTGATTGCCGAATTTCTATGAACATCATCGGGATCCAAACATGAGCCTGTACCTAAGAATTTGACTAGATTAACCAATACGTTTAGTTGGATTTTGAATGCTGTGGTTTCTCTCAAGTCTTGTTGTGAATAAACAAACAAGTCGTTCAAAATTATAGAAAACGAATTCTTGTTTGTTTCTGTCAATAATAGGGACGTGACGTGATTTGTGATTAAAGATTGAATAAAACTGTAGTATCCCTTTTTGATGAAAATCGCATCTCTGTAAGCATCAGTGACAACAACATTTCTTTCTTTGGCCCCATTGGCCACAACACTCTTCAAAGGTTCTGGGCTGGGTGTTGGGGAAAGAATGTTGTCTCCGTTCACACCATCAGACCCATTGGAAGCCGACAGTGCAATCGCTTCCAACTTTGTCTGCTCAATAAGTTTGAAAACTTTTTTCACCAAGGGAGTAATCATGTTGTTTAATAACTGGTAACAGTCTTCGTTGTTCTGGAATGTGTGAACAACTTGACCAACAAACCCCAAAAAGTCATTCATATCAACAACCTTCAACTCACTTTCATAAAATGTAGACAAAAGTCTACTTATGTATGAGATTATGTTGGTGTTCAAAATGGAGATCAATCTCGCAAATACAAATCTAGTGGCATCTCTCACAATTTCAAACGAATGAAAGTATTGAAAGGTCACCAATACAACTTCTGCAATGTTAGAAAAGACCTCGATTAGTGACTGGTTTTCAGATAACTTTTTGGTACTCTGGGAATTGTTGATCAAGTTTTCTGGAACCAACCCGGTATGAATCCCCCTTGCTAGCGTTCCAATAGACATCAAGATGTGGTGGATCTCTAAAACTGTTGATGCTGTTTTCACTGGTGCGCCTATGCAAATTTCCAAAGAGCGAAACAATGGGTTAAGAACACCATCCAAAATAGAAAAATCTAACAGCTTGGAGCAGGCCACTAGTATACCAGTACCTTCAAAAATGTACAGTTGATTTTCAAATGTGGTGTCTTGATTGGTTATTTCGTTGATTATGCTGTTTTCGGCTGACTGTTGAGATACTGGAACGTTTATTACCAATAGTGGCGAAAGCTTAGTAAGCACATCAATCAGATTTTGAAATTCCAAAGATGGCTTGATCTGTTTAATGAATCTAGAGAATAAAAACCAAGATCTGAATCTCACTCTTTCCAGCTGGTTGAACATTCCAAAATCGCTTGCAAATATGTTTAGAATAGCTAAAACACTATCATGACTGGTTGTTTGATCAGCCATCAAAAAATTGGAATGTCTCACAATCAATTCAAAGTAAGATATTTGAATCCATGGATTATCAATGTATTGGTAGATAGACGTGTCATTCAATAGTTTGTCTTTGATAAAAGTGCACATCAATAGGAAAGGTTTTGATTGTATGACTTCGCTTTTAGGAATACCAAATAAATTATTTCTAATACTTTCAGCAAAGTTATGCAATTGGAAAAGGAATAACTCTTTGACTCTCCACTGCTCTATATTAGCGGTCTCTTTACCGAATATCATACCGTTGTTGGATATTATCTCCGTCATGTGGTTTAGATAAAGATCCGGATTGATCACTGCAACGCTATCTTGGAAGTTTTGAATTTTGGATCTGAATGTTTCGTCAAACTCATTAATCTCCTCCACAGAATCAATGTCAATTGTATCGTTGATGAGCGACTTGTTATGAACAATAATTAATAAGCTCTTTAAGAAGCTCAAATGTGTTTCATCAATAGGAATTTTTTTTCTTTGCAAGTCTACAGCAGAACCTGGTTTCCCTCCCAGAGCAAAATTTTTCTTCAAAAAAGATAAATAGTTGGAGAGAAATGGGAATGTTTGCATATTTACCTCCAAAAACTCCTCATTGGATAGGAATTGTAAAATCAGTGGACAAACGTTTCCAATTATGTTGGTGTCTGCCAGTTGCACGTATTCGTTATTATTGCTGTTGTTTTCACAAATCAGTGTGTATTCAACACCAATTGCGTTGACAAGTTTGCTCAAATTCTCTAGCGTGTCCTGATCTTGATTGTTGAAAAAACTGGAAACTTTATCCGTCAAGTTCAAGAGTTGCAAGAGTTGCAATTTGTCATTCGGTTTCATTTTTTTGTATATAATTTCACTCAAACATGTACAACATGCGATTGTGTTGTTTTCTAGGTATTTGAATATGGTGTTGATAAATTGAGGCTGAACGATCAAATTAATATCGATCCATGAGACAAAGTTTCCTATATTTGTCAAGGCCAAATTGATTATATTTTTGTTGGATTCAAAATTCAACAGCACGTTGAGCCACACTGTACTGACAATGGAAACATCGTTCATTCTCATCGAGTCTTTCAAACTATTGTTTTTCGCCTGGACTATTTTATTGTTGACAAAAGTCTGATCGGCAATTTCAGTGTTTATTTGCAAACAAATTCTTAAAAAATAGTCCAATCCTAAAAGACTGGCTGGGCTACTATTGATCAAAGACGGATTGGTTATTACTGACTCTATTTTGAAAATGGTTAACAAATCTTGGAAAAAGGTAGACCATAGATTATTGTTGCATTCACCATACATGAAATAGAAGAGTGTGGCATAAATTTCCCCAATCTTGTTTCTAAGATACTCTGCGTCAGCGTTTTTCCCAGAATTTGTCTCTTGTTGGATCAATGAGTTTTCAACATATGCAGTGACTTGTGTTTTCACGTATTGTAATTGTTCAGGACTGGAGCCTGGAATCAGATCCGCCAATGTTTGAAATCCGACAAATTTATAAATGCTGTTATTATTAGTGTTGTTGGCGGTAGACGACGAAGTCAAAGAGGAAGGTTCCAAAGATGAGTGCTTTATTAGGTATACAAATATTTGAGCCGCATCGTTTGAGCTTTTAACCTCATTTAAATATTCTAGTGCTTGTGTTTTCAGCTCTGCTCGGGAAGATGGATCATTCGCCAGATCGATTGCTTGAATGATCTGTTGAACAACTTGTTGACTGGACATATTGCGTTGTTGTTGTTGTTGTTTTTGTTGTATGCTATCTTTTTTTGAGATTGTAATAATGAAAAATAGAATCTATTAGTTCAAGTTGACGAATGTTTGATAATGGCACTGAAAAATAAATACAGTTGTCTTGTACAAAAAGGCTTAAACTGGTCTTGAAAGTACTCAATTACAATGATTAAGCTTGATTAAATATATTAAAAAAGCAATGGTTGTGTAAGAAACAAAAAATAAAACTCACCCTCTTCAGCGGTGTGTGTATGTGTGTGTGTATGTGTTATATTATTAGTGGCAGTTCCTATAGACGTTTTTTGTAAGACTACTTCACCTACCTACCTGTTCTTCTCTTTTTATTATCAGTATATATATATAATTAAATACTATACTACTCCCTTTTTGCCTTTTTCTCTATGGTATTTCTGTCTTATATTGTTAGTCATAACTGAGTTATGAGCCAAAAGTGAATAAAATTTTTCATAACGAGAAATTGTTTACCCACTTTTAAGAAAAACCATTCTACAAAAATTTTCATCTACACAAAGTGAAAAAGTTGATGAACTGTTTTTCTCTTCTCAAAAGGCTTTTCTTTTTGGAAAAATGAAAAAAAAAAAAAAATATAAAAATTAGAAAATCAATTCGCCGGGTACTGTTTAGCTAAAAACAGAGATGAGAACGCTTTCGATAATGAGATGGAGATGACAATTAAGAAATATGTAAAGCCAACCTGCGAATCAAACAACGAAATCTGATTCAACACTTGTACATGTGCTTATATACACGTTACTTATTTTATCATTGAGATTCTAAGAAAGTCTTAAAGAGGGCAAAAGCTTTACCTCTCTGAGAGATCTTATTTTTTTCTTCTTTAGTCATTTCAGCATATGTTTTACCTGTGTTTAATGGTTCAAAAATACAATCCCAACCAAAGTTAGCAGGACCACGTCTAGAGACAATGGTACCCTCGGTAATTCCTTGGAAAACGTGCACTTTACCGTTGTCGTCAGAGTATGCAATAGTGGTGATTGCTTTACCTGTTTTATCTTCAAAAGCATCAAGCATTTGCACCATTTTTTCTATTCCCATTTTTTGTACAAACCATTTCACATAAGCACCAGGTAAACCATTGAAAGAGTTGTAACAAAGAGCAGTGTCTTCCACAAACACTTTGACACCTTTCCCTAAAAATTGAACAGCTTGCTCAACTTTGGCAATCGCAATACTCTCTAATTCGCTTTCTTGCAACTCGTCTAGATCTAAAGGCTCGTTGATCAGATTGTATTTGATACCGGTCAACAAAGAAATGACTTCTTTCAATTTGTTTGCATTACCAGTAACAAAAACTATGTTATTGTTGTTATCGGACATCTCTACAGTGTGTTTATAGTGACTCTGTTCAGCTTTTTTTTTCTTGTATTCACCGGTATACTCATCATATATGTATCAAATCTACACAGTTCAATACTACATGTATATCGAAAAAGTGAAGTCGAATATGTTATGTTTTTACAAGAGTTGTTATATTTCAGCCACGTGACTCGAACTTGTAGCTGCACACATCATCATCATCAGGATCTCTATTATATACAGGTTTATTTCAAAACATCATATATTATAACTATTACACAACAATTACGTAGACTCTCTTCTCTTTGTTAAATAAATATAAACCACTAAAATTTCACCCTAGAAATTATTTAGAAAACATCCAAAAACGGGGCTAGATCATTCTTTTGGATTATATTCCAATTCATTAGAATTTTCATAGTCGTACATGTCCAATGCAACCAAAGCACTTTCTCTAACAACGTCTACATCATCGTGTAGATGTTCTTTCAAGATTGGCAAAACATCGTCAGTGGCGATAGAACCTAGAGCTTCAGCAGCTTCGTGTCTAACCATTGGGGCTTCGTCCATTTTAGACAAAACAGCAATCAAATGTGGAACAATGATTGGGTTACCGATTTGACCGAAAACATATGAGATTTCGTGTTTCAACAGAGCACTTGGATCTTGGAAAGCAGTGGCCAATGCCAAACAAGCTTCATCGGAACCAATGTCTCTCAATCTAAACATGACTCTGTATCTTTTGAAAAGTGGTAAACTTTGATCGTTCAACATATTTTGTAAAGATGGGATATCAACGTAGTTTTTCAAACTCAATGGTGGGGCTGGATCAATTGAGGAGTACAAAGATTCTTGCAAAACTTCGTCTTTGGATAAAAGAGAATGTGTTCATTGAATTCTAGCAATGGCCAACTCACAGGTTTGTCTAACAGCTTCGTCTGGGTCTTCTCTCAAACATCTGTTTAAGGAGTCCAAGGAATCCAAATCACCCAATGCACCTAAAGCTTCAGCAGCTTCGTGTCTAACCATAGTTTGTTGGGCTGGATCCAACATGCATTGTCTTAGAAGAGGACAAGCGTGCATGTTTTTGGTTTGACCCATGACGTAGGCAACTTCGTGTTTCAACAATTCACTTGGTTCGTCGACGAAACCTTCACCAATATATTCAATGGCTCTGTTGGCTCTTTCCAAGTTGGAAGCAGTGTCTTCAGCAAAAGATTTCAAGTTGAATAAAGCTCTGAATCTGTTAGCCAATTGTTCGGTCTTGTTTTTGTTAGTTAAAACATCTCTCAATTGTTCTAAAGTTTCAAGATCAGCACTTGGTTCAACAAAATGTTTTTCAAAATTGGTAGACATTTCTTCTTTCTGTTTTTTAGTGGTGTATTTTTTTAGCAGGGAAGCTTTGGTTTATTTTTTCAAGACTTTTTTCATCCAACTAGATAATCTTCATATTAATTCGATTCAAAAGATGCAATATGTATATATATATATATATAATCAAGAACTATCTAATCAGACCAGGTTCAATAAGAATTATCATATTTTTCCAATAATACTTTCAGAATCTTTTCTTTTTCCATTCGTCTGTGCATCTCTACAATGCATCACTTTTTTTTTTGTCTCTCTCTCTCTCTTTCATTCATTCATTCTTTCAAGAGATTTCACAGGATTTTATATTTTTCTCTTTTCTTTCGCTCTCGCTGTATCTTTAAACTACTAAACGAGGAATAACACTTTTATTTCTGTACGGGCTTATTCAAGAGATGGTTTTGAAAATATCAACATCGTGTTAGATGCTCATCATCTTTTTTTAATTTGTTATATTTTTTAATAACGAGACTTTACACCAGCAGCAACAACAACAACTAGAACAACTAAAGGATAAAAAGTAAAAGAAAAAGATAGTGGAAATTAAGTTATTGTTACAGTTATATAAATTCGAAAAGAATAATCCAGTATATTTCACTTGGAAACCCCTTCCCCTCCATCTTGACCAATACTTCTGCCTGGTAACTCAGGTTTCTGAATCTCTTTAATAAATAACTCTATTTGAAGAATTGAATCTTTACAATTTGTTGTGTAAGAAAAAGAAGAAAAACATGAGATGAGCTGACTTTTTTTTTTTTCATCTCACTGAGGTAATCCGGAAATTACTCTATGGAGATGTTTCACGTTGTCACTATAAGTGTTTCAGTATTATCATACGAGAAAGACCATATCAAAAGTTTCCTTTTATGAAAACCTAAACGAAATGTTTTGAATGCTGAAAGAATAGAAACTGTCTCACATGACTTTTAGTTGCGTTATTAATCGGAGTTCGGACTGTTGTTTTTACAAAAAAAGACGCATCGGTTGGAAGAAAAAGCGGATAGTATAATTGTGTATAATCCGAAACGTATTTGAAAAAAATGTGTAAGAAAATGTGTGTGTGTGTGTGTGACCAGATCAACCTTAAATAACATCGAGTGTCAGCTAGCACACATTTAGCCCTCTCAATGAAGAACTAACTCTCCAAAGACAAAAAAAAAACTCATAATGACTAGATTGATTTTCCCATTGGTGTCTGCAGGAAATGTTCCACAATTGGCAGTAGATTTGGTGCTACATAACCCGAGTTCTAACTTTAAATTTGTGAAGGACCTCCCTTCTCAATATTTACTATATCCATTTGTTGGCTCGTTAGATAAATCCAAGACTTGTTCAAAGGATAATCAAAAATCCAAGCTTTATCAAGGATCGAATGATAAAAAATTCTCTAGTGCGCTAGAACTATTCTACGATGAAAAAAACCAAATATACATCGTTCAACAAAGAACACCTATAATTACCAGTTTTGAAAACAACTTTTTCCATGAATTGATCAGTAATGATTTGAAAGCATGTGGGATTGAAGAGATCATTGTTTTGGACTCTTCAGGTCCGCTCGAATTGGAAAACATCGTAAACTACAACAATATAAACTCTCAGTTTTTCATCCATAATGACAGAATTGCTGTGGGGCATGTGGATGTAATGCTAGAGAAGTTGTCCAGTTATATGGAAAGTAAAAATCTTTTGCTATCGTCGTCGAAAGTCTCCAACTCAGATTCAACAGCGTTTTCTGAGAATTACATAAATAACGAACCCATTATTGACAGCACTTTACTTTCTTTTGACGAAAAGAGTTTCCAAGTAGGTTTGAACACCAATGGTCAAAGTTTCAAGTTTCTCTACCACGTGTTACATCACAATGCAAGCACCAAAGTGGAATACGTGAATATGTTAGTCTATGAAGGTGATAATTCGCATGATGCAGGTGTATTGGTGAAGAATTTGTTTGTCAATGACCAAATTCAGAATAAACTCCCAACGAGATTGATAGATTACGGAAACTTAGTTCCTCCTTTATCTTGGGATGGTGTCTATGGGTTCAATTCTTTATCCGGTTCTATTGATGAAGGTTTGTACAATTGAACACTTCAAGAAGACAGAAAATGTCCCAGGAGATATAATCTTCATGTTTTCATGTGTATTAAACTTACAAACAAACGTATATACATACATAAAAAACAAACATAAGGCGTAGTACTTATTCTCCTCTAATATAACGAGCAATGTTTTCTGCAGTTTCGCTAGTTGCCTCTTTGGCCGTACTTTCAAATGCTTCTTGGTATCTGGTTTGCAAATCAGGCTCATTTTCAGAGTTCACTTCTCCAGATTCTCTTTCTTCTCCAGCAAAAGTATACTCTCTGTGTACTGTATTTTCATCTTCCTCGTCCTCATCTCTCAAGGCAAGTCCGTCATTTTCACCTTCTTCGTAATCACTTAGTACATCCACGTCGTCGTCCTCTTCTTTATTTTTATCCGTGCTTTGTCCAGTAGCATTCTTCTTCTTATTTTCTAAGCCCAAATCTTTCATCAAGTTGTTCAAAGATTTTTCTTTGATTTTTTGTTGTTGATCAGCTTTCTCTTTCAATATTCTTTCTATTTCAGCCTTGTAGTAACTATCATATTCCTCAACTTTGCTATCAACAGCCTTCATAAAATCATCGAACCCGTCACCTGTGTGACTTGAACACTGAACACAATCTAACTGAGAATAAAACTCTTCCAACATCAAAGACATGGAGTTCACTAGAGAGCTCATGTATCCAGATCCCAAACCAGACTCGCCGTTCAAATCCTGATCGTTCATCAATGCTGCTTGGAAGCACTCAAAGTCTTTCATCCATTCAATAGCAAAATCTGCCTTTTGCACATCATTTTTGTTGAAAACTATAATCATTGGTAATTTGGTCTTATATAGAATAGAGCATGCGTATAACATATTACTCATGAAAGTGCTTGGACTGGTGTTTCTTGGTGTGTCTACAATATAGGCAATAACAGTAGGAAAGGTGGAGGCAAACGATTCAGTGATGATGGAACCACTGGCACTCTAAACAAAACACTCGATTTGACCAGGAGTATCTATAATACAGTTTTTAAAGTCATCACTTCTCTTTTCCACAATATTCAAAACCTGATCAATTTTGGTAGAGAACAAGTTCAAGGAGGTCACAATAGCCCCATTAGGTCCCAACCCATAGTTTTCCATCACTTTTTTGTATTTGATGGAGTCCCTAATGTCAATGTGTGTGCCATATGGGACTTTTAGAACTGCAGGATCCAAGTTGATGACGTAAGGTGCTTCTTTCTTTGCATGCAAATATGAGTTCAATCTTTGAACAAAGGTGGTTTTACCACTTCCGGCCATACCAATACATATAACGGTGTGCATGTTTTTGATCTTCGTGCTTTGGGTTTCGTTTGGGTGTGATATGTATATCTTGATTGTTTTGTTTTCCTGATGAGCAAAGTATCAGGTCTCAAACTTAGTAAGCCGAACTAGAAAAGAAAAAAAAAAAAAGGAAAGTGTGCGTATGCAAGACAGTATACATAATTACAAAGATGGGGTGTTCTCTAGTTACTTTAACACGGGAAGATGTTACTGGCTCAAACATTTTAACTATACATGTCTATGAAGATACATAAGGTTTCCCCGGTCGTGTCCTTCTAATTGGAATACATGCCCAAAATCTTGTCTTCCAAGTCTTTATACTCAGTTTGGTCATAAACCCCAATGACAATGTCGTTGGACAACCCTTTCATAGCATCGGTCACTGCGTTTTGGTTCATTGATGACATAGGATTTTGCTGGTTCTGTTGTTGCATTTGCAGCACATCTGATCCAGCGGATGGGACTAAAACATTGAATAGAGGTTCTAAACCGAACATGGAGATAAAGTACCACGAAAGAGAAGATGCCCAACTTGCATCCAAGTCACTTGTCATGATCCCTGCTTGCAACATTTCCTTGAATTTCACAGTCAATGGAAATGGAAGTTTCATCAAAACAAAACCTGCGAAATAATGACCCACCCACCACATGATCACGGTTTGTGGAATAAAGTTCATCAAGTTACCCTTGGCCATGGAAAACAATGCATCGGATGCGTTTGGATCAGTCAGTGGGTTGGCTGGACCAGCAGGAGTTTCGGCGGTGACATTGCCATCGGCATCTACTTTTTCAACCGTGTTCAAAGCGCTGTATTTGCATTCTCCTAAAACTTCTGCATAATATTGTTGTCTCATTTTGAAACCTTCATAACTTAGAAATTTCCCATTGCCTAGCAATACTTGACCCTTCTGTAAGTATTGCTGCTCTGTGATCTGAACTCTTGGTTGGGTAGGAACTTTTGGACCCAACAATACTAGTATGTAGTTTTTAAGTATACCAGTCAGAACAATCACGATGGTGATTGGAAGCAACACGTTGTATTTCAGTTGAGGATCTAAAGTCAGTTCGACCGCTGTGGCAGCCACGCCGGAGATGGAGGAGTATATGTGAGACATTATGTGTGCTCTTTTGGGTTTTGTTGGTTGGTTCTTGTTTTTCGAATACTTAACACCTTCCCCAGCTTCAACTTTTTTCAAAACATATGAGATATTTTTTGGTACGAGTTTTTTTACCCGATCGCTGAAAAACTAGAGGCATGCGTGCAGCACTAAAAAAAAAGAGCTATTAACTACATACTTTTAAGATAAGATATCCTTCAAATTGAATTTGATTCCGGGTTTCATAATCAGATGTGGTTTGGAATCGGCTAAGTACAAGACTGTCTTGGCAAACTCAGAGTTGGCCCAAGCAAACCATGGTCTTGTATACTCTTGCCCGCCGGGTTTATACGCATTGATGGATTCGTGCATCAAGCCCAAGCCATCTGTATTGTCAACTAACAAATTCAAGTAAGTCATAATCTCTTTATCATCGATCGACGTCCGTATGGCTGTTGTCCAAGACATGGGCCAAACGCTGTGGATTCCGGTGTGAGGACTTCCGATCCCAGGAAAATACAAGTTATCAGGTTTCGCGTACGGATTTCCCTTCGGAGACAAAATCATCTTTCTTGAGCGCAAATACAACGGGTCGCTTTTTGAGATGAAGCCCAAATCTGGAAGTGACAATAACGAAGGAATGTTCGCATCATCCATCATTAACCTACTCCCAAACCCATCAACTTCGTAAGCCAGAACATCACCGTCGAATCTCTTGTCTTCAAAAACAGCATTTGCATATATGCCCTCTTTGATATTGTTACCGTAGCTTTTCAAGTCCTCAATTATATCTAGCAAGTTGTACGAGTTGTTGAAATATTTCTTTTTTGCGATTGCGTACACTTTCTCCAATTCAAATTTGTGGCTTTCTAAAATTCGAGCCATCTTGGTCAACTCCACGGACAAATGTGCATTCCCTGGAACAAGGAATTGAAAGATTGTTACATCATCAGATGGTCTGAACGCGGATTTCACTAGCTTAGAATCATAGCAAACGGGATTCCCGGTTCCCGCTAGGGGCCTAGTTTCAGAACCTACGTTTGTATTTCTCTGGAATCTGAATAAAAATGGATTAACGTCATGTGAGTGTTTTGAAAACGTAGAAATCGATTCTCTCCGAATTACTGCCAAAACTTGTGTCAAGGCCATCATCCAATCTGTGTTGATAAAGCTAATGTCCTTTTCTGAATTTTCATAATACTGTCTTGATAGTGTTAGAAAAGATGCCAAAGAGTCAATTTCGTATTTACATTCGAAAACTTTGCTCCAATCAGTCTTTGGATAAACTTGGTCAACTTGCCCTTCTATGTTTTTGATTTTCATGTGCGAAGGCGCTTTAAAAGCATTGCAGTAAGGATGTTCCATCAATAAATATGCCTGAGTATTGATGGCCCCCTTGATCAAATTTTCCAAATTCAAGTCGTATTTGACCAAGGGTTGGTAAACAGAGAGTTGCCAGGCAGAATCTCTAAGCCATTCTGCATGGATGTCACCTGTAATGACAAAACTTTCCGAAAACTCATTTCTATACTGTCTGGATCCAGCCCATCTCTTAACTTGTTTCTCGTGAGTCAAGCTGTTGTAGTGGTATAAAATTGTTGTATCTAGGGTATTAGGGAAACAGTTTTCAAATAATCTTGCTAGTTTGGGGCTCTGCAAGTTTTCTTTCATAAAAGCAATAACTTTTTCAACAGAGTCACTATGAAAAGTTCTACATTTTTTGGGCGGTCTCTGATATGGCAAAACGTCTGGATCTGATAGATCATCGGTGGCAAGATAGTGAGGCTTGGTAGAATATAGTGCGTAGTTGGGACAGCTTTTCACAGACTCTTTATACATTTCGTAATTGTGAAGTTTTGGTATCTCATTAAGTATTTTTTTGTCACTGTGGTGTTCTATAGTGTCGCCTTTCTGTAGGTTCATGTCATTCTTTGGAACATCTCCAAGAATAGCTTTCTTCAAATCGTCTCTGTCTTTCTCAGTGTAGTATTTGTCGTTACCAGTATTTTCAAAACTTCTGATTGTTTTGTACAGTATATATATGATTAGTAACCCCAGAGCAATTCTAGCCTTTTTCAAATGTTTCATTCTGTGTATACTCATTGCGGGTCTTTGGTCTGGAGAGTACCTTGATACATTCCTGGGCTGTATGTGATTAAGGGAACAATTAAGAAATCGGACCTTCTTTTTGCAAAAAAATGTACAAGTAGACAGAGGTTGATACACAAGCATCACGTGCCTGTAAAACGTATTGAAACAAAATACACATTGACCCTGAGGGATATGAGTAACTTGAAAGGTGTTTAAAACACTATGTCCCCATTAGATTAATTGCTTCATGTAACTTTCCTATTTACACTATCAAGGAATAAAAAAAATACATTTCTGCCTAGTCAGCATTAGATGCCGACAAATTCAACCAGTTGTGCTTTTTATCTTGTGCCCCACTCTGGTTAACCAGATACAAGTTGTTCAACGAACGCTTCCCTATTAGTTGTAACAAATTTTTACATTGTATGTCAATCTCCGTTTCAGGACTCGTCATAATAGCAGATGTGTCATTCTTTGCAATCTCTAAAAGTTTATCGTACATTAAAGAGTTACCTGAATTTCTATAAGTTTTCAATAAATTCATGTGATTGAACAAATTCGGAATGTTTTGGAAAATGGAATGTGACATATTGATCCCTATACTATAAACATTTCCTTCTCTTTCAATCATTTGGGAGAGTATGGACAAGTCGTTTATATCGGAAATATTTTGGAAAGAGAGTAACTGTTCATCTTCCAAGTTGTTTTCGTACACTCTCATTTCCTCCCCCTGATTTGCATTCCCAACATCCACAAGTTGCTGGAAACCTTGATTGATGTGTTTGATTTTTAGATCTTGTATGTCGCATAGAAATGGTTTCGCCTGTGCCGTGTTATTTTTAGTATCATTATTTGCAGTATGAGAGACATTGTTTGCAGAAAGATTGTTAAAGTATGTGGTATTTAACTTTTCTTTGAAACTAGTCATGTTTTTCTCATCCTCTTGAGTCTTGTTGACATCCCAGGTTATAAAAGTATTGTAGCATTGTAAATTCAATAGTATCATATTAGGTATAGACCTTTCATACAACTTCTTGTAAGACTCCACGAATTTTGTTGCATTTTCTCTTCTACTCATTTTAGAAATGGTGCTTTGCAGAATCTTCAAATCAACCATACCTTTGTGTTCCCCAATATTTTGTGATGAGTATGGTTTTTTTTGTTCAATTCCACACGTCAGCTCAACGGTTATTATCCTCTTGTTATTCATCAAAGGAAAATCGTGAACTCAAAACTAACATTTGTAAAAAAAAGAATAATACAAGTGTTAACATTAAGAATGGCTTTTTAAAAAGAAAAATTATTAAAGTTTTTAAAGTCACCTTGGCTCAGGGGTATTGCGTCGCACTCGTATATCAATATTGCAATTGGACCGTAATTTACTGTACAACTGTAATATATATGAGCTTATGCGAAGATCGAGGGTTCGATTCCCTCAGGTGACAATCTTTTTTTTTAGTTTTTTTTTTGCATATTTTTCAGTGAATTGATTAAATACCGGAATTGACAGTTGACGTACACTTTTCCATTGTTAATTCATTTTTTCTTTTCAAAATGTAAATTACAAATATATACACAAATATATAAACACTATATGCAATTTATAAATCATTCAGTGATTAGTTTTTCTTTCTCAATTGAGCATCTCTCTTTTCGTAAATCATCGAGGTAAATGGACCTTCAAATCTTTGAGCAATTGTGTAGATTAATTTGACAAAACCAGCTGTCAAAACACCTGAAGGAGAACCATAGTACAAGGCAACCCCTAAGAAAGACAAAGAAGAACCATCGTACATAGGATGTTCACATGAGATGAATGGGAACCCAGTCAGTCTTTCGTCTTTTAAGATACCAAAATAGTCACCTAGATATGTACCTGTAACACCCAATGCATACATAGATGAAATGACTAACGTTTGACCAGCAGCAAAACAAGCTGCACCAACAACTTTGGCAATGGTGTTGTTTAAGAACCCAACATCGTTTGATTGTTCCAAACAAGCACCTTTCTTAAAATAGTAATCTCTGAATAATCCCAGAGTGAAAATCGTAATGGCTAGACCATAACATGCTCTCTTTGGAGAACCAGTAATTTTACTGAAAATTTTGTGTTTGTATTCCAATCTTGCAACAACGTTCCATAGTGTTGGATTGATGACAATTAGAGATAACGCTATTTGTAAATTTCTGTTATGTAAATTGACATTGGAAATGACTTTAGAGATTATATCGGTTGGGACTATTGAAATTTGCATGTTTTTTCTTTTTCTTTTTGTGTTTTGGTATACTATAGAGGTTGATTTGTGAACAGTAGTATTGGTTTGTTTTTTGTTTTTATTATGATAATATTTAAATCAAATTGAGCAGTTGGGAGTGAATAATTCTTAAACATCGATTCGTGAACAAATCTGTTGTATATATATATATATATATACAAACTACGTCTAAATCATGAATAATTTTTGTTGAATTAATTAAAAATGGCCACACATGAAAATATTGGAAAGATCTAGAAAGTAAAATCAAAGTACTCACCACCTACCTGTTTTGCTTACGTGTGAATTAATTTTGTTGCACATAGTTTATTGGTTGTAAGCCAGTTTTGTTAGCGTGTGTGAATGTGTGTTTCACATGCTATCATTAGCGCATGCGTTTAATTAACCCTAAAAAAGCCTTAAAATCACCCGTATTATGGACATTCTCATGATTTTCATATGATTTCATCTCCCTTATTTTTTTTTTTTTTTTACATTTCTTTTCGGTCTATTAAATTCGGTGACACATATTTTTTGACACAGCTCTGTTTCCGAGAAAAAACAGCCATTCGGACTTAACGATTGTTCTGCAGAAGACAAATGTACAAATCACGTGAGCTTGCTGTTCTTTTCAAAGCGATTGTGACCTCAATTATAAAAAAAATGTTTGTTTTCGTGTAAATTGAATAGTTCTGTATATGCTTCCAGCTTTCTAGACTTCAATAAGCAAAGAGAAAATATGTACTGAATAAAAGTAAACAAACTGCCTTCATTTCAAAAGCAAAAAAGAATGTTTAATGGTAAAATTAAGAAACAGCCCTTTTTTTTCTTTTTGCAGTAGTAACCAAAGAAAAGGTACCAATAATGCGGTGCATTGCGATTTCCATGTAATGTGTTTGAGCGTTCTTTGAATCGACCTGATTAGGCAAAAAAGTATTGATTAAACAAATTTCTCCTCCAATTCTACCTCTAAACCAGAAAAAGAAAACACAGCGCAATACATCCTTTTAACTTATCGTGAATAAACCTCAAATAGTCGGGTCTTACCTGATTACTTATGCACGCATACATATATATATATATATGTATAGAAACACCAGCTGTAAGAACAATGTACTTACACCTTTTGAAACTTATAACGTAGGCTAAACAGAAAGAGAGATAGAGAGAAGTTAAAAAAAAAACATCTATGAAAAATGCGTTTCAAAAACAACATATATAAGTTTATAGACGTAAAAAAAGATTACAAAACGATAATCTTATTGGTGACACTTACTCTAATAGAGGGGTGCGTGCCTTGTGTTGCTTCCGTTTTGGTTGGGAGATCTATTGGAGTTTTGAGTAATGCCGCCGAAGGTCACTATGCTACAAAGCATGCTATGTTTCATGATTTGACTATGAAAACTATGTCTTTGATGATAGTTGCTGCTGGTTCGTTCCCGGTATGTTGGATAAATATCTACTCATGGATGCAATTTGGTGAAAAACAGGGGTTGAATATTAGAAACATAATTATCGGGAAATATTTAACGAAACCAATGAGCTGGTACGACTCACAAGAAAACTTGCTTGGTAGTTTCACACAAACAAATAGGTGCGTGGAAGAGCTGAGAAGTAGTGCTGCGGAGTCAAGTGGGATCACTTTTCAAAATGTTGTGACGTGTTGCGGTCTTATTGGGGTTTCCTTCTATTACTCTTGGTCATTAACACTGATATTCCTCTGTTCTAGTCCTTTGATTATTTTATCATGCATACTATGCTCTCTTAAGATGGAGTTTTACACAGATTTAGAAAATGACGAGTCGAAGAAGGCTTCTGATGGCTTACTTTGGTGCTTAGAAAATATTAAAATTATTAAGGGCTTCCAAACTGAATCTAAAGAGTTTTCCCATTTCCACAACTGGGTTAAAAACTGTAATACATTTTTTATTAAGAGCGCAGTTTACATATCGGCAAATGAGTCTATAGTAAGAATACTGTCGTTGGTCATGTTTGTACAAGGTTTTTGGTTTGGAAACAATAGAATTAAACATGGGAAACTGTCAACAACACAAGTTATGGTGTGTTTTTCAAGTTGCATTACACTGGCTGCTACGCTCATGAGTACTCTACAACAGATAATTTTTATGCAAAAGGGGAAAGTAGCTTTGAAATATATCAACACTATGTATGACGACAATGACAAAAGACAGACAGTAAATGATAGATTGGTACAAAAAAACTATCCCATTTTTGAAGATTTCCACATTGAACTGGATAATATCACCTTTTCTTATCAATCTAGACCTCAAGATTTGGTTTTACAAAACATTTCAATGAATTTCAAAGCTCATGAAATTTCATACATTATAGGGAAATCTGGTTCAGGAAAATCCACAGTTTCAAATTTAATATTGAAATTATATGATGACTATCATGGAAGCATCAAGATAAATGGCTTGAACATTAAGAATGTTGAAGACCAATGGATATATCACAATATTACATTGATAGAGCAAAACTGTACATTGTTTACTGATAGCATTAGAAATAACATTACCATGGGATCAAATATTGCCAATATATCTGAAAAAACTGTAATAATGGCATGCCAAATTGCTCAGTTGAATGATTTCATCAATTCACTGCCTCAAGGGTTAGACACAGTGATTGGGAAAAATAATAAACATGGACTACAATTGAGTGGCGGTCAGCAACAAAGAGTCACCATAGCAAGAGCAATCATCAGCAATAAACCTGTTTGGATTATGGATGAAGCATTGAGTGCATTGGACACAGCACATAAAAACTTGATCTTATCAGAATTGAAAGCGTTCAGAAAGGGCAAAACAACAGTCATGTTAACGCACGACCTTTCACAGATTGATGACAGCAGTTATATTTATTACATGGATTGTGGACTAATCAAAGAAGAAGGTACTCGAGGAACATTGATGAAACAACAAAACTCAATTTTCAGGAAACTACACAATTTACAGCAAAATATGCAAATTGAATGTAAAACACCTGTAGATGATGATGTCACATTTCCAATACATGAGCTAATATCGAGTTCTAGAACAACCGATACGTTCCACCCAACTAGTAATAATGCCACCAATTCTAATACAAGCTCCATTCCAGAATCTAGTATATGGATCAAAATCAGAAACCTATTAATAAAAACGAAGAAAAAGCAAGACGGTGTGGAAATACAAACAGTTTTCTCAAAGTCTGATTGCATATCTTTATGTTTTAAAAATGAAAATGAAAATGAAAGGATTGATGACAAAACTGCTTTGGTGGATAGAATCCCACTAATGCCGTTAAGAAAAGTTATTAAAAGCATGAATGCCACAATAAAACACAAAAAGCTACTGGCTATAGGTTTGATATGTTCCGTACTGGCCGGTGCGTCTAATCCGGTTTTTTCATGGTCGTTTTCTAAGTTGTTAAACCAAAGTGTACCAAAAGAAGGCTCCAAAAATATCTCAAATTCATATTTAATTAAATGGTCGGTCATTGTAATTTCAATTGCTATCGCTGATGGATTTTTAACGTTGGTGAAATCATTTTTGCTGAAGTATGTTGCCGAGTTTTGGATTTATAACTTGAGATTGGTGAGTTTCGACAAAATACTGAAACAAGATATGACCTGGTTTCAAGATTCATTAAACAAGCCAAGCGAAGTGGCTGCTTTGGTTATTAACGATTTGAGAGATCTGAGAACACTTGTTTCAGAGTTTATTAGTGTAGTGACCACAATGGTTTTTGTGCTGCTTATTGGTTTGATATGGGCCCTCGCTACAGGCTGGAAATTGAGTTTAGTGTGTCTGACGTTAATACCGCTGTACCTGATTTTTTCAATGATATATGGGGTGCTATTGCAAAAAGCAGAAAACCACTACAAATCGTGTATTGCAGACTTGGAAAACAAACAATACGAGATGGTCAGTAATATCAAAACCATTAGACTGTTGCAATTGGAAAAATCGTTTTTGAGCCAGCTCGATGATCTGAGTGCGTTACTGAAAAAAGTTATTGTATTTCGAGCCTGGTCCACTGGTTTTGGTGTTGCGTTGTTCAAGACAATCACATTTGCAGTTCAGGCAATTCTGCTGTATTATGGTCTAAGATTGGTTTGCATTGGGAATTATACGGTAGAAAAGATGTTTGAAACATTCACATTGCTACTGTTCACAGTGGTTACTTGCTCTACACTATCAAATAGCATTCCAGATATGGCAAGGGGCCAAAGAGCTGCCTCCTACATTTTTGAAGTGATCAACAGTCAAATCTATTACAACCATGATCAAATTGCATCCATCCAACCATGCAGCAAACCAGTTTCCAACCACAACAACAACAACACAATTATCAATTTTCACAGTCTCACTTTTAATTATCCAAATTCAACCACCACATCTATTCTGGATAATCTGTCATTTTCTGTTCAAAAAAACGAGATCATAGGCTTAGTTGGCAAGTCTGGATGTGGTAAGTCTACAGTAGCCAACGTTCTGACTTTGATGTATCCAATCAATAAAATGAATAGCGTACTGTTCAATGGCAGATATATCAATTGTTATGCTGAATCAGAAATAAGAAAGTCGATTAAAGTTGTTGAGCAAAAAGCTGTATTTTTCAAAGGCTCTGTTAAGGAAAATCTAACGTATGGGCTTGACTCTCGTGTTATTAGGGAAGATAACATCTGGACAATTTTGAAAAAATTAGGCATGTACAACTTTGTAAAGAATTTACCACAAGAAATAGATACACTAATGGATGGTAGTTTAGTGAGCGGAGGACAGGCTCAAAGATTAAGTTTGGTAAGGTCTTTGCTGTGTAAGCCACATGTCTTGATTTTGGATGAATGTACTTCTGCGTTGGACGCCTCGAATGCAGATATCATAGAAAATTTTGTAACGTCCAAATCAGATGAATCACTAAAGACAACAACAAGAATAATCATAACTCATTCTAAAAACATGATGCTAAAATGCGATAGGTTGATTGTATTAGAAGACGGCGCTGTTGTTGGCAGTGGAAGTTACCATGAGTTGATTAAGAAAAATGTCTTTTTCAATGAATTAATAAATAATACTATATAATCGCACCATACGCAATGCGTAGATAAATAATAAAATACATAACCGACATGGCTGAATTCAAACTGCACCATATGTGGTGGAAGGTTGTGCTTTGGACACAGAGTCTACTTCCTCCAAGACCTTCTTGCTAGAGGTTTTACACTTGACAAATATGATTAACCAAGCACCGCAGATCAAGGTCAATATAACCAAAACAGCATTTAACGGGGTAGGGTTTTTTTTGAAAACTGTATGTGTCCAAAAATCCATTGGAGTTTGCAACAAGTTAGAAGCCCCAGCAATGGTCATTAGCAAACCGTACACAGTACCAAAGGTTTCGAAACCAAAAACTTTAGAACAGTAGTCTGATACGACTGTGTAGTAAAATGGTCTGTATGCAACCAAAAGCAAAATACCTATCAAGTTGATAGTAAAAGATCTAAACAAACCACAGACACCCACTAGTATGGAAGTGACAAACAAAATGTTCAACACTGTGATAGTCGACACATGATCCAAAAGAAGACCGACAAGAGGAATAGCAATAACACCACCCATTGGTAGAGCAACATCAAAGATACCGTTCATCTTTAGAGCTAGAGAGTAGTCTCCTAACAAGTATTCTTCTTGAGATCTGATAGTAGCCACAAAGTAATTGATTCTCAACATACACAAGATGGTGAATAATTGCATCAAGATAAACCAACCTGATTTGATTTGTTGAGCAGCGCTGAAATCATGCATGACACCAAACACCCCATGACTTTTTTCAGTCAACTTGTTTTCAACATCAACTTCAAGGACGGATTTTCTTCTACCAGAGTGTGTCGAAGCTGTTGGGTGCAAGCCTTGCTCATTAGAAGTAATCAAAGTTGTTCTTTCGTCTTAGTTGTCTGTTTGTTCAATAAATAATTCTGGAACAAAACCCGCTTCATCCAAACCTTCTTGTTGCAACTTGCTGATGGCAGAAACAGATTTATATGATTGTTTAGGCATAATAAAGACTTGACACAAAAAGATGAACAATGGTACCACCAAGTACCCTATGAAAAACTTTTCCAAATCGTATTGTGGATTGTAGTTTTGGTAGTACAGTCTGTAAAATAGAAACAAAGCAGAAGAAGTATCGAATGCCCCACTAATCAAGGACAAAATCGAACCACTGTATTTTGGAAAAGTGTTGGCCAACTGGAAACAGGAAATGAACACAAACGGACCACCAATAGCCAAGGCGACGTACCCATAAAGATATACATCAAAAATCGTAATTGCCTTGGAGTAGGCCAATATTAAAGAGCCCAGAGTGATAAAAGCAGACCCAACAAACCCACTAACTCTTGGGCCATACGTGTCTAAAACAAAACCAACAATAAACGAACACAAATTTGTAGTTACTGCACCAATTGTGAAAATTTTATTAAGTTTAAGATCTTGTGCATCGCAGGGTTTGATAGGAATAATTTTGGACAAGGAACTCAGACTGGAAGAGGATGCGGAAGTGAGAGAAATAGATGTGGAATTGATACCCACCGAGGAGCATAAATCAGAGTAAACACCCTCCTGAACTAACACCGGTTTCAAAGCAGCAAATCCAAAAATGGGGCCCGCTGCTACAAAACACCAGATGACTGCACAACAGACCTGCACAAATGGTAATGTAATTTTGAATGCCATTCTATTGTATGCTTTTTTTTTGTAGTGTTTTTTAATTTGTTTTTGTTCTTAGAATTCTGTTAATTATTTATATAATAAATGTCCCAATACATTATCTTGTTTCAAAACGAAAGCCTTATCACAAACCATCAACGATGAACAATAAAATTTCGATAAGAGGTTTTTCTTTTTTTTTTTTCTTCTTTCGGTCTCATGTGCCTTTGTTCAATTGTTTAAATTTTTCGAGTTTTTTCAAGAAAAGGAGATGGCCGAACATGGCAAAAATGATTCAAATGTAGAAGCATCGATTGCCTGATAGATAAGTAGTCTTCATACATAGAACATTGTGAGGGAATAAAGGAAAAGTCTTGTCGTTATATACTAGTTAATTATTAAATTTTGCCCATGTTATCGATAATTTTCAAAAGATCCTCATCCAGAACAGGCACCTTGCTGTCTGTAGGCACGGCAGTTTTTTGAGCAATGCCGTCAGTTGTAATATCAGATCTAGTGGCATTTGCTATCCAGTTGCAAACTTTTGTCACGTACACCTTATTATTTGGAATAAAGTGCCCGCCTGGATGTCTCAGTATAGTTCTCTCCTGTTCAGAGCAAACGTCGTAAAGGCTTAAAACTCTAGTTTCTTCAACCACACTATCCAACTCTCCAAGCACATGCAACGACGGAATATCAATACCATCCTTTTTTAACCCGTACGAGTTTGCTTGGTATTTTTCGGTCAATACTTTGAAACCGCTGTAGTTTATGAACCATTTGATGTCACTTTGAGTTGCAGGGTCTTCCAACTTCAATAGATTGTTGAAATTGGAAGCTAAATAACCAGCAAATGCAGCACCTTGACTGAAACCAATAATCCCTTCAAACGGCCCATTTTCCATAGCATAATCACGTATATAGTTAATGGTGACATCTGGAATAGTAACCTCCTGGGTCACAGGGTCTTTATCAAACCAAGTGAAAATGTTACTACCGCTTCCACTGTTGTACATTTCCAAAGACTCACCGAGGTCTTCTCTAAAATCAGCAGGCTGAATCTCCATAGGAGCACAGGGATAAAAAAGTTCGTATCCCATCTGTTTCACCAAGTTTTTTCTCAGAGTTCCTGTTTTACTACGAAAAATCTCGTCACTTTGCGCATGCCCGTGCAGCATTAAAATTTTGCCCCTTTTAGTTACCGCTTCTTTGCCTGTCATGATGATGGATGTCACTTTCTTGATGTACTTTTTAGATTTTATCACTATAGTAAAGTTGATCCAACCAGCTTCCGCAATCAATCAAACTTCTGTATAGATGGTTGTTAGTGCATCAAAGATTTCTTGAAAAAAAAAAAACAAAACATACCCGAGCGCACAGTTTGCATTTCTTGGGAACCTTTTCACATAAACCTCAACCAGAAAGATTCTAGAACAAAGGAATAAGCAAGAAACTGGACACAAGAGAATAACTCAAAAGAAGATCTAGATTGGAATTGGACATAGAAACGTCTTTTTTATTTGTTCATTTAAGACAGATTTGTTTGAGATTGTACCACTACCAATATATAGCCAAGCTAGAACCAAGCTCATCCGTTCATCGAGATTTCATTACAAATGTCGTGCCCTCATTTTGATTTGATAATTGGCAACAACCAAGTCAAATCCACATTTCTTAACAAGTATAGAATGGTCAAAAATTTGCTACTGCAGAGCGTTGATCTCGACAACAACTGCAACTTTATGGCACACAAATGCAACGATTGTGTCACAATACACGCCGGAGGAAACACCTTTCTAAGTCTACACTGCACTTATATAGGTTGCTGGAACGACAATCATTTTAAACAGCATTTGGAGCAAACCAAACACAATTTTGGTGTCAATTCAGCCACAGGAGAGCTTTTTTGCTTCAAATGTGTAAACTACTTGATGGACTATGATATTTTAAACAATATAGATTACTGGTCAAATTGGGACTTGATAACAGCAACAACATCTCCCGTTCCCTCGTCGTTCCATACCATGAACGGGTTGACGGGTATTCACAATATGGGATCTACGTGTTTCATGAGCTCTGTTATACAGTGTCTAATACACAACCCTTACTTCATAAAGTGGGTATTTGACCAAAATCATTTGATTAGTTGCGATTTGCAAGACGAATCCTCATGCATGTCTTGTGCCTTGCAGGATATGATGAACATTGCCTTTTCTCCCAACTATGACTCGGACAAGTCTTTTGTCAAATTACTTCAGTGTTGCTTTAAGATAAACAGCAATTTCACCGGTTACACACAGCAAGACGCGCATGAGTTCTGGCAGTTTTTGTTGAATCAAATTCACAATGATTTTAAAAGGTGTGCCCAACAACTCAATTTACCAAGAGATCCATCCCAAACCAAAAGTGATTTTTTCCCCACCAATGCGTTGAACGTAACTGCAGGACAAGTGAATTCGTCGAATCTTGAGAGAGAGTACTCGGCACATTTATGCAACTGCATTTCTCACACAACATTCCAAGGGTTTTTGAAAAGTATCATCACTTGTCCAAGCTGCGCAAAGGACTCGTCGACGATTGACCCTTTCATGGACTTGTCGTTAGAAATATCAGCAAACAAAGAGGGACCCTCGAACTTGATCGACTGTTTGGACAAATTTCATAGAACGGAACTTTTACAGGACTACAATTTCCATTGCTCACACTGCTCAAAGAGTAACATCAAAGCTGTTTCAAAGAAGTTTGTTATATCTAAACTACCCCCAGTTTTAACCTTTCAATTAAAGAGATTCAAACACAGCCTGAATGGGACTAGTGAAAAATTGAATGAGTTTGTCGCATTTCCTAAATATTTGAACATGA